>JAVKLA010000017.1:28402274-28438177 GCA_034782735.1 Sagittarius serpentarius | reverse complement strand
CTGCCCACGGCAGGGGGGTTGGAACTAGATGGTCTTTAAGGTCCCTTCCAACCCAAACCATTCTGTGATTCTATGAAAAAAGCATCTATGAGGAGTTTGCTATATATTCCTACATATTTTTTACTGTATATTCCTACCATCTCATCCTCTTTGCAACAGCTAGTGTTTTCCTAACCCCTAACTCACAACTCCAAAAGGTAAGTAAATTCAAGTAGGAGAGCAAGTGTTGTAAATACGTGGGATAAAAAACAGATTTTATGGAAAAATAGCATTTACCTTTCCACTTTAGAGGCAAGAGCTCCCTGTGTACTAGCTACCCTCATGCCACAGACCCAGGCAGAGCCTTTCTGCAGCCTGTCCGACTCCAGTGGGGCATCGGACGATGCAGACAATTTCTCTGCAGGTGTTGAATTTCACCCTGAGTTGCTAATTCTTACCAGCAACGTACTCTGAAGTTTTAAGCGTCATTTGAAATGCTTTGAGATGCTGGCAGGTCAGGGAAGATGAGGACAGGATGCCACAGAAGAACGCTGATCAAGGATGAGCAAAATTAAGATTTGCATTCCAAATCATCAGGATTTCACGGGTGTTGTGCTCCTAAAACTTGCTTGTAATGAAAATTATTTACCAGTATTTCTGGTTCTTAGAAAGTACTATGGTAGATGATGCCGCTGTCCCCAGCTCACAAGACTGACTCAATAGTAAATAATAATTTAGACGAGCATTTGGGCAAAACTGCCAGGAAATACTTTATATTTTGGTCCTTTCCTGATGGCAGCAGGCATGTGCGTGCATGTTTTAAGTGTGTACCTTCATCTTGAAACCACAGGAACTAAGTATTGATAGTTTTCTTTCTGAGAAGCACACAGAGCCATGTACTTAGCAAAACCTATCCCCCGAAGATATTCACCAACAAGTCAGCACGGAAGTAAAAAAACACCAGAAAAATTCTTCTCACTTTTTGTCAGCCAAGCAGCAGCATTGGGGTTTTGTGTTTATCTCTTGAAAGTTTACCAGAAACAGATCTTACCACTCTCCTGAGTTATTGACAAGCAGTTACACAACTCCCACCAGCTCTGAAAAATGTTTTTAGTGATAACTGGAAGGTAAAAAAGACTTCTCTAACTAAAAGCACAAATAGTCCTTACTAAGGGTTTAACCCATCTAAAATTTTTCTCTTTCAAAGACAAGATCAAAAGTAGGGAAACAAAAAGGCTGTTCTAAGCAGGTTTATTTGTTGTTTTTAGAAGATAAAAGGACCTCCTTTTCAGATATCATGCTGTGCCATGTTTTCCCCAAAAGCTGCTGAGAAGAGCAGGTCTGCCCAAGGCGATGAGGGGGAGCGATGACCGCGAGCAACCAGGAGCAGAACTTGTCTCTTGCAGGGTTGAACTCACTCATTACCCCCAGCTACTCCCAGCTGGCTTCACCCCGTCTAAGGCGCTTCAGACAAAAGATAAAACCTTGTGGCAGAAGGAAGAAACCCCTACAGAATGGGGAGCTATCACCCCACAAACACAGCTAGGGTGGCAATGCCCATGAAGATGTCACTGCCCAGCAAGACAAATGCTCAGCCACGTTTTTATTACTTTATAATTTTTTTCCTTAAATGCTTCCACGCTGAGTAAACAGAACTGTGCTTTGTACAAAGGGCTCAATGTCCAAACAGAGATCCGTCACAAGTGGTGTCCCTCAGGGGTCCATATTGGGACTGGTATGGCACAATATCTTCATCAGTGACCTAGATGGTGGGATTGAGTGCACTCTCACAAGTTTGCAGATGACACCAAGCTGAGTGGTGCAGCTGATACACTAGAAGGAAGAGATGCCATCCAGAAGGACCTTGAGGAGCTCAAGAAGTGGCCACATGTGAACCTCATGAAGTTCAACAAGGCCAAGTGCAAGATTCTGCACCTGGGTCAGGGCAATCCCCACTATCAATACAGATGGGGGATGGATGAAGAGCAGCCCTGCAGAAGACTTGGAGGTACTGGGGGATGAAAAACTGGACATGACCCAGCAATGTGTGCTTGCAGCCCAGCCAGCTAACCATGCCCTGGGCTGCATCAGCAGCAGCGTAACCAGCAGGTCAAGGGAGGGGATCCTGCCCCTCCGCTCCGCTCTGCTGAGACCCCCCCTGCCGTGCTGCGTCCAGCTCCGGGGTCCTCAGCCCAGGGGAGACACGGACCTGCTGGAGCGGGGCCAGAGGAGGCCCCAAAGGTGACCCCAGGGCTGGAGCACCTCTGCTGGGAGGAGAGGCTGGGAGAGGTGGGGCTGTTCAGCCGGGAGAAGAGAAGGCTCCGGGGAGGCCTCGCTGCCGCCTTCCCCTGCTCCGAGGGGGCTTACGAGGAAGACAGAGGGGGACTCTTTAACAAGGGCATGTAGTGACAGGACAAGGGGTCACGGTTTTAAACTGCAAGAGGGTAGATTTAGATTAGATGTAAGGAAGAAGTTCTTCACTGTGAGGGCGGTGAGGCGCTGGCCCAGGTTGCCCAGAGAGGTGGTCGATGCCCCCTCCCTGGCAGTGTCCAAGGCCAGGCTGGACAGGGCTCAGAGCAACCTGATCTAGTGAAAGACGTCCTTGCCCACGGCAGCAGGGTTGGACTAGTCGATCTTTTAAGGTCCCTTCCAACCCAAACCACTCTGTGACTCTATGACTCTAATCCTGCCAACCTCTGGATCATCTTCTATGAACAAAAAAAAAAAAGGCAGAGTTTCTCATACTTCTCTGGCTTTACCGAGGCAGCAACCACAGCCGCGTGTTGCAGGGAGAATCAGCAATCGCTGGTGTCTCACTTCCAGCGAGCTGACAGCCAACGGGAAGCCCGACACTGAAGAGGTGCCCTTGAGAAGGTCAGAGCAGTAGCTAACATAAACTGACAAAGAGGTACCAAAATAGCTAAAACAATGGAAGAAAGTAAATAGGCACCGATTTATAACCTTATACCCACAGGAAGGGCTTGTACAGCAAATACTACATTAGGTAAAGAACACCAAATCGTTAAGTCCCGAAAACTGACGGACTCGCTTGAGTGTGGTTTTCAATTAAACGATACATCATCTTTGTGGCCCAGGAAGTAGAAATTCCTCGAGGGCAGCAGAGAACCCAGCAGACTAAAAAGCCATTAACATATCCAGCATCATTTACTGTCCTGTTGGATGCTGATTACAATCCTGCTCAGCCAGGACACAAATACATTTCCACCTCGTCTCCTCGGCACACCAAGAGCTACCTACATGGTGGAGCTGGAGACAACGATGAATTAAGCTTCCATAGTTCAACGAACCACCGCAGATGCGGTGAAAAGGGTTACAACCTGCATTAATGCTGTACGCTAAAGGTGATGATAAATTGATCACTGCAGAAGTGACTGCGGCAGATTAAGACGTTCCCATTCCCGGGTTGTCTGTGAAGAGGATCCTGCGCTCACAGCCGAGAAGATCACGTGAGCATTTCTCACTTGCTTCAGCACAAGAAGCTTGGGCTGAAGAGCTGTGGGAGAGGGCTCAGCCCACCCTGGAGGACTCGGCAGCGCTGCAGATGAGGAGTGCTCACAACCACCGTGCTGTTGGATGAACTTATGGAAGCCACCAGCCTTGTCATGTAGGTAGTGACCGACAGCGGAGGGACAATGACATCTCACACCTTGGCAGGGTTTCTGCAGCTGATGTCTGGTCATGGTCGAAGAATTAGGCTGGATTTGCATAGAAGTATGAAAGCCTAAGAAAAATGTGCATTTGCTTAAAATTTCTAGGAGTAGGAGGCAAATGGATGAAGTGGTTTGTTCCAAAAGATAAGCAAAAACGCAACCTGGATACTAGATCAAAGTAGTCAAAATAGATCTAATCAAAGCTCCTGGCCAAGCAACATTTAATGGAAGATGACCAAATCCTTACTTAGACATTTTAATTTTTTGAAGGAGCTGAGCACCAGAAGTTCTGTGTGTCTCAAATACTTTCTGTATAAACAAAGCACCCAATCTGACTGTCCAACTACAGGATTTACGTTTGAAAACAAGAGCATCTGATGGTATTTTTAGAAAAAAGGAACAGAAAGAGTTCTCAGATGTGCAACTACAACCAGCTCCCCCTACAGAAACAGTTCTTCCTTAATTTCGCACAGAAGAGCCAAAGTCCCTAGCAGACATCTGAAATGCCATCAACTGTTTTCTTCTCAACATATGCTTGAAACTTTTGTCTTTAGCATCACGCAGGTGCCTCTCATATATAAACATCTAACAGAAAGAGGTATTTCAACATTATCCAAAAAAGGACTGCAGCAGAATCAAATGACCAAATAGAAACAAAACAGTTAAGACTCGAACACCTTCAACAGGGCGAATGCTTGTAACAAACTTTTTTGCTAGTGACAGCTGGCTATAACATCTTCACGACAAATACGAAAAGAAACGTGTTGGGGGCCTCCACGTGCTCATTCTAACTTTTCCTCTGGAAAAAAAAAAAAAAAAAAAGAGAAACAAACCCCAAAAAACCAAGATGACTCAACTCTTCAGCATTTGTATTTGGCAACCTAAAGAGAGAAACACATCTCCTGTTATTGTAGCTGCAAGCTGGCCAGCAGAAGTATCAGAAGCCAGACTTGAAGATGCTATATTGCTGGTGGGTGTCCTCTGCAAAGTGGCAGAAGCTTCAGACCCCTCCCTGCACGTGGTCCACGGCGTTTGTCCTGTCCGTTCTCTACCAGGCAACCGAGAGGGCCTGTTCCAGTGGGCATGGCGGCGGTTCCTCTGGGTTGTTTGTGCTCTTTGCTTTTCAAAAGCAAGGCTTCAGGAGTGCCCCAATGGCTTTAATTCATATGTGGCGAGACAAGCCTGGATTTCTTCTTCCTAAGTCCCTAAAAGTGCTGCGTGCATCTTTGTCTTGATCAGCAGGACTCCATTTCAAACACATGGCTGAAACAACATCCCTCTCTAAAACTAACAAAAGAGGTAGAAGAACACATGATTTAGAAGTACGGTGACTGCCAAGCCTGTCATCTGTGTCCTTCCTACCCCGCCAGCAGCCCCCGGGAAAAAGGGAACGGCAAGGCAGAGGTTACGACTTCAAGGAAACTCACCTACGGTAAATACCTCTCACGAGATACCATTTATGAAGTGTTGCAACACTTGAAAACACTGTTAACAGCAGGAAGTCTTTTTAAAGTGGAAGGAATATGATCATTAAGGAATAAAGAGGGAGTTTCAGCTCAGCAAAGACCTAGGGCTAGGGTGGGGGAGGGAGCGTCTCGGCGATTGCATTTACATTTTTTCATCTCAAAGCCCCATTGCAGGATAATGGGGATGGGAACTCAATCACAGCAACCAGATTTCATGCCAAGCCAAAAAGTCCATTTGCTAGAGGAAAGAATGAAATTTAACAAGGAAAGGCTGGGAGGTGTCAGGTGGGATGAAGGCAGGGCTCCCCCCGGCTCCCCCCACGCAACTGCAGGGGGTAGCCCGTCAGTCCCCTAAATTAGGGGAAATCCAAAGCAGCCGAGGAGGTACCTCACCCTTAAAATTAGTCTAGAACTCACTCTTCCTCCCCGAAACAATACCCAATTTCATAGTTGAGAATTTAACCCTTTACTTGCCTGGGCTGCATCCATCAAGCTGCCTGACGTTAAGAGATGTCTCAGGTAAAGCCTGGCCACTGCTGGGCGCGTGATTTGTACTGATTGCTTTGGGGAGGTGGGGGGAGAAGAAAATAAAGAGGAAAAGCTGCCTACAGCCCAGCCTGTGGCACGCTCCAGCCCAAGACCCTCGGTCTGCAAGCTCCCTGCCTGGGCAGGTATTAATCAGCACCTGGAAAGCAGGAGGTCAGCAGCGGGGAGAACCCACCACAGCCCCACAAGGTCACCTCTTCAAAAGCTGAATTTGGTCAGATATCGGAGAGAAAAATAAAGACATCTTAAGAGTTGCAGGAGCTAAGATTTTTTGTTTGTCTGTGATATAGTTTACCCGCTTCCAATGAAAAAGTAGCCGTTATATCCAGAGGGAAAGGTGATTTTTTGTGGCGAAAAATCTTGAATCCAACTGTGCATTTATCGGGCAAAGCACGGTTTAATAATTAACTCTGAGCAGCACTTCCAGCACTGGACTGGGGCTCTGCTGGTTTCTTACCACTCACAGGCAGCCCCCCAGCTCCTCTCCACCTGGGTGACTCCGAGCTAACAGTCAGGACAGCACACAGTAATACAGAAGTGATATTCCTTCCAAATTTTACAACCATGCCCAATTACCACCATCATTTGTGCTAGAAATGGAAGACGCCAAGGCAGAGAGCAAAGAGCCTTGCCCAGAAACGCAGGGCAAACACTAGACAGCCAGACGGATTAGGGCCAGGGGGGGTGGCTCCCCAGCTACCACCACCCCTGTGCCCCATCTTGGGCACCCAATTCTCCACCCTCCGGCCACCAAACTGATCAGGGGAGGACATCTAGAACAGGGGCACCGACATCTCCAAGCCACCGCAGTCCCTGCTGCAGCAATCATTCCACCACAGTTTAGGGAAGCAGCCAACTCAAGGACAGAAACCAAGTGGCCAAAGCAGCCTACAGCGGCCATACAACAGCAGTATCTTACTGGGACCAGTATTTACACCACACTGAAGAAGGAGCACAGGAGCAAACCACACTCCATCCAATGGAAATATCCCATTTTCCATTGCACTCCAGCCAAAACCAGCTCCTACGCAGAGGTTTCTTGCAACACCAGCTATCTCAGACAGGGAATTGTGATATAAGCAACGTAAAATTTTGTAAGACAAAAGCAGCTGTATATGTAATTTTTGCCTTACAGCATGTCAGCTAGAAGCTGGTTTTCCAGGGGCATTAGCAAGGGTACAGGTCCTCTCCTCTCTTGCATACTCATGGCCCACAGCAGTAAGCACTCCCTGTCTTGATGGAGAGAAGCTTCAAATCCCACAGCCATACAGTAGCTGCAGCCAACACATCATCCAGCTGCTACTTGTTTTACCATTTTGTTCATTTCTAAATATATTCTACTGTCTTTCCGAGTTACCACTCCATTACAACAATTTTCCTTTAAGATATTGCCGGCTGTGGGCAAACCACAGAAGTGTTCAAGTTGTTACATGCATCAGCTAGTAAGAGCTACAAGGATGCTGAGTACACACTTCTTGCTGTGGAAGCTGTAGTAGCCCTTGCCATAAAACATTTTGATTTCCCTAGTCTGTGACTTTTAAAATTCTCCAGTTATGGACTCAGTTCACCTGATCAACACCACGAGCCAGCCTACAGCATAACACTGACTTACCAAAACCACATATTATTCTTTAGCACAAATCCTTTGCATACCATTCTGCCACCGCAGCAATTAGCTATTCAATTTTGCAAAACATATTGAGAAAGCGCAGTTGATTCAGGCAATAATTTCGTCTTTACGAGCCTTTAAAACAACTCTCGTAGCTACGAATGCAATGCAGACTGACTGCACATCTCATGTATGGAAAACAACCCAAAGGATGCCAAGGACAGAGAAAAACAGTGACTTTTGCTTTCAGCGGTCTCAGTAATTAATTCCGCATGAAGAGGTATTCCAGCAAAAACCACCTCCATGACAGGTTTAAACATTTTCCGCCAGAAGAAAGAAGAAACAGAGACCTGCAACCTTACCTCTATCTTCCCGAGGTGAAAGATGGTTCATGGGAAAAACTGGACTCTTCAGTTAATTAAACAGCAAAACAACAGAATCCTAGAGCCTCAGCAAATGCAGGCATCGACCTTCCATGGGCAGTCTTCACATGAACTCTTCTGATAGGGGACCAGCATCAATTACTCAGTCCTGCGGAGGAAAAGACAGTTTGTTTGCATTATCTTTCATTTATCTTTCTGAATTATTATTCACACAATGCAATTTTCAGTGTTTTAAGTAGAAAAACAGCAAAGTTGAGGTCAACTATTAATTCACAGCAGCAGCATTAATAGCTTGCTGACCTTCTCAATACTATCGATGGTCAAGTATCTTTTTTATTTCACTGCAAAAGAACTCATCAAGGTTCCTCAAGCTTTAAGCTACTTGGGGAAATAAAGTAAACGAAAGCTTAACACTCCAACTAGTAAGTTTTTTTTAAATTCTCCCCTCCCTCTTTGCCAATGCCACTCCTAAGAAATAAAGATTACCCTCCAGAAAAACACAGCACAGATCTAGTAGCAAACCTGCCATAGCAAGACAGCATCTACGCAGCATGGGAGATAAAAACTAGCACCAGAATATTACAGTTGGTGTTTACAGCCAACAGGCTGCAGACCACCACCGAACTCATAAAATTCAAAGATAATGAGACCCTTCCCTGCCTCACAAAGGCACGGATAGTAAATTGCTGTTATTACTAAGCATTAGGGGCTAGAACCAGATCTAGGTGATTTCTCCAGTTCCTCCTCTCCTGCAGACTTTCTGTATCACCTTTGATAAGCCAGGTAGTCTCTGAACTCAGAGATGAGCATAATTATTACTCTCCCAAAGTATGTATGCCGTAAAAAGATACTAAGACTGCAGTATGTCCATTTTCTTCAGCTAGCCCCTCTCCTGTAAGTCATACCAGTCTGAACCTTGTTCCTCTCGAGCCGAAAGCTAGTATGTCAAGTAATCTGTGGTTTTCAAAGACCTTGCTTGGTCGAAAAATTTAAGTTCATAAAATTGGGCTCTTCATATTGTGATGCACTGCCTGAATTCTAATGAAAAAGTAAGTAATTTAAAAAAACAACCACCATGGAAACACTGAGATGAGCTTCATAACCTGTCTTCCAAGCCACTGCACACATGGTAGTTTCTATAGCCAAGCTTGCTACCCATTCCATCAAATGCTCCGAGACAGAAGTCCCCATATTGCTTTTGAACTTTTATTTGTAGTAGCTATAGGATGCAATTCATCTTAATCAACCTTAGACACCTAAGAGCTGGTTGGAAACTGGAGCTGGTAAATGCAGGGTCCCTCTGCAGTCAATAAACAGGTCCACGAATCTCCCCTTGGGGATGCTGGAAGGAGATGTCTGCAGGTCCTCAGCAGCCCAACCAGCCCCAAAGGCTGGCTGCTGCTTCAGCAGATCGGGTTTGGTCCCCAAGGAACCACCAAGTTAGGAGTCCACGTTAAATTACTTCCAGGATGTGTCTGTTTTCTTTCTCTCTCTCTCTCTCTCACAGGGTTACTAGGATTATTGGGCTAAATTTATACCTCTAAATCCGAGCATCTAATGTTAGGCGAGGGGAGTACCATCATTAGGTCTAAACCTGCTTGTCCCCATCGCCACTCCTGCAATTACAAAAGAAATTACTTACACGGACACAGTCATCAGAATACCATCTTAATAATGCACCTGTCATTAGCAACACAAGACTCTTACAAGTCACTTGTTGCAATTTATTCATGAAAAATCAGGTAGGCTAAAGGAGGGAGGAAAACTCAGATGGCAGCATCATCTCCAAGGCACTGGCAAAGAACATCTCTGGAAGCTTAAGGATCCGCATCTGAACAGAGAGGTATGACTAGAGCACATCCTGATGGCAGACAGCATCCATTTTTATACACGCATGCACACAAATGAACACAAAAGATGCACAAACTGCTGTATCACTCAGGCTTCCAGTCTGAAAGTTGCATTTTACCAGCAGGAGATGGTTTTTGAATTTTAATTAATATATTTGTACCAGCTGCTTTCACTACCCCTACAATAAACAGACAAAATGATGGTAAGGAAGGAACATTAAAAACAGAAAAACATAAATAATAATGGAAACTTTAAGAATATGTTTCCAGATTCCCATGGCGAGGTTTGTGTCTGGGGGCGATTAAGCTCCCAAAACTAAAAAGGGAAGATGTTCCTGTTTTATAAAGTAAAATAACTCTTCTCAACCTGGCTCTCATGAAAAGGAAAGCAACAATCAGAATAAGATACATATATAACAAAAAGGAGGAAAACTAAACCATTGGCTTATTAAAATACATCAGAAATGTAGTGATATGGAACAGCAAAAGAAGCAAAATGCAGTAAGAGGAACCACAATACTCACAGGTTTGAGCGTACCAGGTTATAAAAATTACCTAGGAACAGCAAATTCCAGCAATGGCCGAGGACCGTTACTGCACAGAAACAAAGCAACCACCAGCAATACTATAGGAACAGTAGAAGAACACAACAAATATTTCTGTTCATTAATTAAGAAAGAAACCAGATGGTATAGTCATGCCACAGGAAACATTTTCTATTCCAAACAGCAATGCAGGCAGATGTGAAACAACAGCTAACAGAGCTGGTCGTTTTTAAGTCAGGAGATCTTCAGCTGCACCCCAGGGGCTTTAAAAGAGCTGGACAAGAAAAACTCTGGACCATTTCTCGTAGCTTCCTGCAAGCATTAACTTGGGAGGTTTGAGAGCATTGGAGGACACGCAGCTGAGTCAGTATTTTAAATGCCTGAGCAGGATGACCAGGCTAATAACAAGCTATCAGTCCAGCTTACATCGCAGGAAGAAAGGGAAAATTCTGGTATAAAATCTAATTAGGAGTTATAGGAAGTAAATAACTGATATATATCGACAATTAGGTCTTAAATCAATTGTATGTGTTTTTATTATGACTACAAGATTGGCTGCAAACTGTAACAGCTCTGATGCAACAGACTTGGAGAGTTTGGTAAACTGTTTAACTTTGTAAAGTATGACTTCTCAAGTAACTGTAATCACATTACATAACATGGAATATATTAAACAATTAATAATTGGTCAAGCGACAAGTCATAAAATATAACTAGTTCATCATTAATCACGTGCTCGCACTGAAATCCCAGAAGGAGCAGTTCTTGCGCCCTACTTTACTCATCCTCCTGCAAACTAAGAGCAAAAGCCACCGCAACTCGCACTGACACCAACTCTGAAAGCTGCAGACAGCAAAGGACAAGAGATCTGGATCTTTTACCAACATGACTACAAGCAAAGACCTTGCACATCTTTATCACCAAACACAAATTTGGAGCAGAGATCCTTCCCAGTCCAGATGAGATGTAACAGAGGAGGGACACACCAGCAGCCTATGAAGGCAGCAGCAGCTTGCTCGCTCAGTGTAAGAACAAGGGGGCAAGAAATGAAAGTAGCAGGTGGCAAGTCCAAAACCAAACAAGAAACAGCGGTTTCTTCACCCATGACCCAGCTAAGCAGTTTAGCTCCTTGCCACAGGATGCTGTGCGTGCTGAACATCTGCACAAGTTCAAGGAAAGACTGGCCGTGTCACAGAGCAGCCAGCCATGATGGTTACTAATAAGGTGGATATCATCTCTGGCTGGGAAAGTCCTGGAGAAGTTGAAAGATCAGAGGCTGGAGAGTGGGAAAGTGTCGTACAGGGTCTGCCCAGTTCTCACATCCTTCTGGAGGCTCCACTTTTAGAACCAGGGCGCAGATCTATCAATGCTATTCTCACATTCTCACCTAAGAGTAGAGGAAACTGTACTTTGGAAAAGATCTCAGTGGACCACCAGCCACATGTGGTTCCCCAGCGCAGCTTCCTTTGGCAACGGCGCTGCATTGTCTGCATGCATGAAAAATTCCTGAACGTGGGAGCTCGGCCCACTACTTCAAATACAACTGAACTCAGGGAGGTCCTACAGCCTCTCGTGCAGGTGACCATATCAGATACTATTAACAACCTCTCCTTTTCCAGAGGTGGTGAAACCATGGCTTTTGAACCACAAGCAGCCTACAGGCAGCCCCAGAGTCACTCTCGGACTGCAGCACAGTTGTACAAGAAGTAGTGGGGTGATGCCATCTCAGGGTCATCTCTCGTGGTTTAACCCCAGCCAGCAACTCAGCACCACACAGCCACTCGCTCACGTCGTCCCCCACCCAGTGGGATGGGGGAGAGAATCGGGAAAAAAATTAAACTTATGGGCTGAGAGAAAGACAGTGTAATAGGACAGAAAAGAAGGGGGGGGGGGGAACCCAAAAATAATCATCATCATCATCATATCATCATCATAACAATAATAAAAGGATTGGAATACGCAAAACAAGTGACATACAATGCAATTGCTCACCACTCGCCAACCAATAGCCAGTCAGTCCCCAAGCAGCCCCTGCCCTAGTTTATACACTGGGCATGACGTCCCATGGTATGGAAATACCCCTTTGGCCAGTTTGGGGCAGCTGTCCTGGCTGTGTCCCCTCCCAACTTTCCTGTGCCCCTCCAGCCTTCTCACTGGCTGGGCAGGAGAAACTGAGAAGTCCTCGAGTTAGTCTAAACACAACTTAGCAACAACTGAAACCATCAGGGTGTTATCAACACTATTCTCACACTAAATCCAAAACATAACACTATACCAGCTACTATGAAGACAATTAACTCTCTCCCAGCCGAAACCAGGACATCGTCAGATGATCTGAGCCCGCATCAGCAGAAGAAAGCAAGTTCGAGAGGCAGAGAGAAACACACGCCTCATTTAGAGACCACCAAAGATCTTCCAGCCACAATTTCCTGGCAGAACTGCTCCATCCCCTCAAGATCTCCCACGTCCCACATGCTTTCTCATCCTCAGCCACATGAAGATTTTGCTAAGCTTTCCCAGGTCATTACTACGCAACCTGTCTGCAGACCACTACCTGTAGTCCATAAATCACAGTAAGAAGCTAAAGGACCTGGATCATGGTTTTTCTTTCCAAAACGTAATACCTTGAGGCAATAATAAAAGACACTTTACAAGTGCTATTATGCACAAGCTTTCAGTTTAAGATATAAAGAGATCTGGAGGACAGATAAAAGAAGTAAGTGTCCACAGATTACATACATCAACAGCCCAGGATATTTTTCCCGTTAATCAGAAAGCCTTCTAATTAGTAGGAACATGAACTCAGAAATTTCCAACATTAAAAACCCCAAGCCCTTTCAATGAAGCTTGCACTGACTGGTGACCTTTGCTCTTCTGTTTTCTTCCCAAATCCTGTATTCAGCATTTCTTGCTCAAACTATTGACAACTTTCACTGAATGGTTTGAAGTGATTTGCTTTAGGTGTATCCATGTTTTTCCTTCCAACAAAGCACTGAAGTTGGGTTGTTCCCTGCAACCCAACAAAGCACAAGGAAGAAATATTCCATACAAGTCGATAGATTGCACCCTGGGTTTAAACAGCTGAAGCTGAGGGCAAGAAGTGGGTTATCCACGATCTTGTTAAGCATATCCTCTGAAGCTGCTTTGAGCAAGGTTCAGACCAGATGACCTCCTGACATCCCTTCCACCTAAACCATTATCCCGCATTAGCTATAGCGGATTCAGCGTATCAGAAGTTCTCCTTATCCCGTGAAAATGTGTTCAAACACACAGAGGAGAGCTTGGAGTGTTGTTGAAGCCATCAGCCTTTCCATCCTTTGAAAATGCTTTGAAAATCTACTAATCAATTGGAAAATTAGTGGGGAGCATACGGAAGCTAAAATCTAGCATGGTGTTCAGGCTCAAGGTCAACTGCTAATATATTTTTTGAGTAAAATATATCTGCTAAACCATTTCAGACGTTCCAGTGACCAGAAGAAACAACTTCCTGTCATCCTTCATCTGAGCTAGATCTCACCCAAAACCTTTCATCTTTAGCTTACTACAACATTTTCCAGCCCCCCAAAGTCATGTGCTCTCTACTGTATCTCCAGCCACAGACCTACAGGGCATAAACGCTTTGCAACGAAGTTCTCACACAGCCTGTGACGGACCGAGCCGCCGCAGCACCTTTGAAGCGGTCATCATTTGGCATGTGAAACATGCATCTTTCAATACCTCCCTTGTTACATTTTACTTAAGGTTCTAAATATTTTATCAGTGACTGTTTAATATTAAAATGCATAAACAAGGGTCTGTGGAGGCAGGACCAGAAACAGCATTGCTCTCTTCACTTGATGCATGGGCTGCAGACCTACAACACGAAGAAACATGGGTTTGGCCAACTCTGTCCCACACTGTGACCGTAGGATCCTCTCCTGTCTGTCAGCTGCGACGGTAATCAACGCTAATAGATTACACCCAACTATAAAAAGCAAGTGGAAGGGAGCTAGGAGGGATTTAATGTTCGTTGTATGTTGACAAAATCCATAATTTATTTACTTGTTTTTCTTTGCCGTGCTGTATATAAAAAGGGCACACTGCAAAGCAGTAACAAAAAAGAACAGCTTTGTTACAGGAGGTTGCAGGGAGCCTCCCACAAGGACCTTCCTTCTCTGCCTGCTTACAAGTAACGTGCAGCACCAAGTATTTTTTTTGCAGCTCCTCCAAACTCCAAGGCTGTTGGGCCAGTGTAAATGCTGCATTTTTAAAAGGCGTATTTAATCTCCCCGGAGTAAGGACATTCAGGCAACAGTTTCAAGGCAATCCTAATTCTCACTACATTTTCCCCCCAAGAAAGTACTCTTCCAGGTTCCCTTCAAATTTCATTTTGCTTAAGAACTTATACACATTTTTGGGCATCTGGAAGGGCTGTTTTTCTCCTTATCTACTTTTTTCATGTACTACTGCCTGATTTATACCCAATACCAAGTAAGTGTTGCAGGAGACACAGAGAGAAAAGCCATTTTGCAAGAGGGTTTGCCAGTTAACTGTTGCAAATGAAAAGGTCAGAAAAACAATCACTGTATTTGGAAAGAATAATTTTACACAACTAAGACCTCAATGAAAAAAAAATATATTAACTTTGTTCCAGTAAAGCGAGTTGTCTTATCTACCCATGAGGAAGTTTAATAAACAGCTTTCTGTACTTCTAAGGTTTTGAACATGTGCCAGGTTTTGCAGGGATCTCACTCATCCTAGATGAAACTGCAGGGCTTTAACTGAAAAGCAGAAAGTGTAAAATATGTTTTAAAAAACATCTGAATGAGAAATTGATTGGGTTTGTTCATTTAGCCAATCAATAACAACAGACAACACTAATACTGAAATCACATCTGCAGATTGCTCCTACTGTTACAGATCAAGACCAGTGAATTGACCTGCTGGTTCCCAAAGCCCAAGGTGCTCCTCTAAGACAGGCGAGGCACATTGCGGAGCCCGAGTTAGGAACCCTGCCAGACTTTTGGTAACTCGAGGCTAGGGCAGCTCCAAATGGAAACACCTAGGCTTATTCATTGAGGCTCCCAGCCAGCACTGCCGGAGCCGTCCAGGGAGAGGAGAGAGGCAGAAGTAACTCCAAGGTTGGGGCAAAGCAGCAGCAGCAACAACATTTTACGGACCACTGTTCAACTGTCCCGGTCTTGACAGACTGCCCGGCAGTCACCCTCGGGGATATCTGAAGGACTGAAGAGGCCAGGCTGAGTTTCACTGCCACATAATTTGGGTTTTGACCCACTGAGAGACAAGCAAGGAGGACAAGCCGAGATGGAGGGTTGTTGGGTCCCTAAACCCCAAGTATCTGCAGGTGGCACGCAGGAAGAGAAGAGCTCAACAGCAAGGAAAACCTGTATTTATGTATGCAACACCAAGTATAAAAGAACTTCTTTCAGCAGGTCCTTGCAACAATCTCATATGTCCATGAGTGCTCACCCTGCCACAGGTCTCCTACACCGTCACTGGCTACTCTTCATTCACCTGCGTCATCACAACACAAAGCCCAGAGTTCCCAGTTTTTAGATTTATGCAAATTGCTGTCATTTTGAACCAGCTCAAGATTTCACAAGTGCTGTGAGGCCATAATAGCATTTTGCTGGCAGAAGTCCCCAGCTGGACCACTTCAGGAGCTTCAGGCAGTAGAAATCACACAAGTCAAAATCTCTCCCTTGCCATGACTTGACCATCTTCAGCTCTGGGGAACTGCTGCAGGATCCTGCAAAGAGAATAAACCTGGAAGCTCTTTAGCAGATGACACTTTCCAAGGGTGCTTCAGCCATCCCTGCCACAGTACACACGAGCAGGACTCCTGATTTGCATCCTGAAAGCAGAAGGGTGCTTTAAGGGGAGAGAAGAAAATCCCAAAATGAAAACCCGAAGCATTTTTCTGTCCACACACAACCCAGTACCCCTGGTGCCCACTTAACTACAATTTGCCAAATCAATCCATAGCTTGCTCCTAGCCAAAAGAATCATTACATTTATGTCCAAAACCTCTCAAGTCATTAACAGCCTTAACTGCCCGCTTTATATTAGTATTTAATAACTTCCTGATATAGATTAGATCCAACTTTATTTCTGCCTCACCAGCTGAACGTGAACTCCATGAACACCCTAATTTCTGGAACAGCATCCACGTTCTCAGAATATTCAGTTACTCTCATTAAGGCAAATTTGGTTTCAAGCCAAATGACATATAAATAATTATTTACACACAGCTCAGTACTCCTGCGGTGCTGAGGTTCCTTTTCTTCCAAAGTTATCTTAAAAAGTGCCTACCGTCATTTGCAAACTATTTTGTCAGACTGATGCCAAAGGGTGATAACTGCTTGCTTGCTTGATGTCAGCTCCTTGGAAAGGCTGAAATTGTATGACATTTCCAAAGGACTATACATGAAGTTATCTCTGAGTAATCTAGGAGAGATGATCTCGTACAGAAGAGAGTAACTGGTTTGAAGAGCTGCGCAAATGTTCCTTGGGCTGGAAAGAAGATGCATCTTTGAAAGTGGAATTTAAGCTGCCACAGGTTCCCCATTCCAACAAAAGCAGCTCCTACCACACTTTAAAAATAAATCCCTAATCTGAGATCTCCTGCAAAGAACAATCTCGATCTTAGGAACGTGAGACTGACTTTTAATTCTTTCCTACCTTTTTTTCTCTACTCAAAGGCAACGATGATCATTAAACGATGACAAATGGGTCTGTACAGGTAACATCGTGAAACAGGCTGCTGTCCAAGTAAACCTTAAGTGATGCACAAATGTGCTGTTATACCAAGCGATGCACAGACACTGTGCTGGCCTCAACCCTTCACGATCACTTGAACAGCTGTGAGCTGGATTACAAGTATGTGGTACAGTACTTTAAAGTGTTTACTTTCTTACTATCCATCATTTAAATGTGCTTAACAACAAGCACCAGCAGCCTGGGACAGATGTTCTTGCCTTTTTTCCTTCCACAACAAATGTAATTTTAAAAAAACTAATGGAGAAGGATATCATAAATAAACTATACAAAGGATATGGTATATAAAATTACAGAGTTCAAAAATTTTCATGAATATATTAACACAGAGAAGGTGTACTAGAGTCCAACAGTGACAACTTTGCTATTAATTAGTATGTCTGGACTTCCAGCTCTTTAGTATCCTCGTCTTACATTTTTAACTCTAAAGATGATTTACTGTCCTGGCATCAAAACAACGATGGGGGGAGACATCAGACATTGTGAAATTCTAATTCTTTTGATTTCAATGAATTTGGAATTTCAATTACATTTATCCGTCGAATATTGTTTCACAGGGGCCTGGGTCATGCTGAGTCAAGCTCCAGAGTAAGCGTCAGCTGAAGATGCAAAGCCCTCTGCAGCATCACGGGTACACATCTCTAATAAAAATGTCACTGTCCTCAGCCCTGTGATTTCAGATCTGTATCTCATCACCTTTATTGAATCCAAACTGTGGCAGAGCTCGTTATATCCAGAAGCAATTTAGAAGTTTCTGAGAAGCTGACTCAATAGGTTTCTTTAAAAAGTAAAGCCAACGAAATAATTTTAGAATGTTCTCTGATGCTTCTTGAGTGTCATGTCTTGATTAAATATATTGGGACGATGAAGGGTCAAAAAGAAATGAAGACAACTTTCTGAAACAACCGTCACTTCAAGATTTGAAAACTGCTCCTCACATCATCATATTTGAGGGTTTTATACAATGCAGATAGCTCAGATAAACAGACTGGATATGAACACAAAAGTACCGTGTTTACTATAATCCCTGGCTGACAATTGAATAACACAAAGCATATTAATACTAAGAAAACCATTATACTGGAGTTGTAACTCCATATATTATGGAATAGCATAAATCCATACCTGCATAATATAAGAATATGTAGCTATAGCTACAGAAAGAAAATTCAGTATTAAAAAAGGAATTTTGAGGACTAATGAGTGGAAAAAATGTAAAGCGAAACCTTCATCACTGCTACGTTACTGCACACTAAAATACGATGATGCTTAAACAGTTCAAATGCATGTTTATCTTTTTTAATTATTTCAGTACAGTACTCGAAAAAATTACTGAGACTTTATCAAAAAACAAATTGCAAAAGTGGTAACAACATTTCTAGAAGGTTTCATCAAAGTCAGGACCAAGGACGGGAAATGGCTTACGCTTCTGCTTGTACTATGAGAGAGGGGAAAGGGGGGTGTGAGGGGAAGGAAATTCCGTGTACAAGAGTATCCAACATGCAAGCTGCCACTGCAGCTGGCAAAGTGCAAGTACCACCATGGATGAGGACCATTAAAGGCAGCCTGGAAGATACAGCCAAAGCTTTTAAGATGATGTGCTTATCAGCCTGCATGCCTAACCAGTGCTTTAGAAATACAGGATTACTGGGAGCAGAGGGCCTGTGTTTATACAGAAAAGCTGTAGTGAACTTAGAAGCTGTAAAGCTTCTTTCTCATGTATTTATGCTTTATTAAAAAAAAAAAAAATCCAAGACGCTGTAAGTTTAGCTGTATTTATAACTTCAGCTATCCGAATGCTTTCTCTAAATTGATTCCCAATGGAAATTGAAAATTCCCTCCCCCTGCTTTCATTTGCTATTTCAGCTTAAACGTTTCACCGACTACACTGCGAAGGTGAGCAAGGGGATGCCGAGGGTGGACGTCCGTGATGCACCGTGATGGCCACGCGTGCAGTACGGGACCAAGGTGGAAGGACACCCGCTTTACCTTCTCAGCTACTAGCACCCGCTGCCAGACCAGATTCGCTAATCATCATTTTGCACATAAAGCCTATTCTGTGGTATAAACTGGCCTTGGCTGGGACTGGGTGGAAGAGCAGCTCCAGAGCAGTGAATGGGGGACCGTATAAGGGAAACAAAGACAACGCAAACAGAAGAGTCAAGGGTTAACCACGGCCTTTCCCTTTGTCCACTGCAGCCTCAAATAGGTCGTGAAATCTCCTACCACCCAGCTACGCTCCTCTAAGCCTGTTCTCCAGTGATTTTAGAGAAAAGGGATTCCAGCTGCACATGCAGACTAGTGAAGTGTCAGTGCTAATACATGTCCTCCCACTCCTCTGCTCTTGCATCCATCGTGTCCTACCATCGGTCCAGAACCACCCCGAAAATACAGCATCACGCTTCTTTTCTCTGTGGTCTGTCATCAAAAGAGGGCACAGGCAGGGAAGGAAAAAGACTTTTCAGAAGCAGATGACCATAGCCATGGAAGCTGAATGTAACATTAAAAAAGGGGGGGCAGGGGGAGCTGTTTATAAACTGCTTTAAGTCAACCCATCGAGAAGCATTTTCTGCAAAACATGACTCTTGCAGAACTTCAGATCCTGCGCGCAAACCAACCCCTTAACGTTCAAGTTTCTCCCGCCCATCAACCCAGAGACCAAGCTCCCTCCTGCTGTGATCCTTCCAGGGAAAGCAGCTCCAACAACAGAGGATTTGGCTGAGAATTTCCACCTGTGGCTAGTGGCAATGTGAACAAGCCATTTTCTCTGAAGCTTCTCAAACCAGTCCTAAACCGCTGCCTTTCCTTTTCGGAATTAAAAGCAGATGGTAAACAAATCAAAGGACAGTTATCTAAACAGTTGCTGAGATTTAACATCTCTCTTCATTATCCAGCTGAAATATATTGTTTTCACATTCATACTCCCAACTCCAATCTGTTTATTGGCTTGCAATAGTGCGGAATTTCCTCCTGCTTTTCCAATAGCAACTCGGTAACCACAGCGCATTTGGCAATTTCTTAGACAATATTCCTTTGAAGCGTTAACCAAAAGGGGCTGGAAATGAGAAACAGCTACACTGGAGGTGGTACAAAGATGCACTCCACAGTACAAACTTCAGCAAAGATCACATCTCCTGAAATAACTCCTCAGTGTCTCCATTTGAGGGGAGAATTTGATATACCCTTTTCTGACAAACAAGCTAGCAGCAAAGCGAAGGATTCAGAAGTGTCACCTCCAATATCCGTTCTAAACCTGTACAGCACGCAGCCTCCAAATCGCTTTGATCTACCAAAGAAAGCACACTTTGCGGGTAAAGCCACCTTAAAGAAACCAGGGGCTGTAGACACTTCAAATGGGCACGTACAATGCACCCGAAACACGAGTACCGTGAGGCTGAGCTCTCTGCATCCCAGACGGATGCTCCTCTGCCCCGTCCCATGGCGCAGGACCCTGCTGCCAGATGCCATACTTGCACCGCAGGACCACCAAGCCTTGGCTGCCGGGGTCTTTTTAATTGCAGACCCATGTCCCAAAGCAGAGGGGATCACCATAGTGAGAACCAAGGCATATTTGGGCGGAAGACGCCAGGGTGGAGAAGCAGCACCCTGAGGTCTCCAGTAGTCCACAGGTCCTGAACTTGGCACAGGAATTCCTCCATCGAGCCCAGAAATCCTGATCTTCAACTCCCTGCTCCTCGCAGATATAATTGGAGGACTCGATGATCCTTATGGGTCCCTTCCAACTTGAGATACTCTATGATTCTAGAAGGAGAGCTATAGGAAAACACAGATCTCAACTAAAGCATCCATTTTAACTTAATCCTCATATTTCTCCAGAGGTGTTTAATACAAGAGCACTCCAGCTGCAATTTGCTGTATAAAAACACGAACAGAAGGGAGAGAACATTGCAAATCCAGCAAAAAAAAACAAACCACCCACCCCTCCATTACATGTATTAACCAGAACGATCTCCTAACCCATTAGCATGACATCTCAATTTCAGCGCCATCCTCAGCTATGCAAGGGGGTTTGCCGACCACGCGTTCCCCTTCCCATCACGTGTGCGGCGCTGGAAGGAAACGAACCCTTGCCCTCGCCCGAGCAATAAGGTGGTTATCACTAATTGCAGCAGCAAAACAACTCGATGAGATGGCAAATGCATGCATAAAGCAGAAGGGAGAAGGAAAATTTGGAAACCTGGGCAAGCTTCCTCCCGCTCCCGTTTCCTCAGGTGTAAAATGGGAATTATTGATGCAGACACCTTTTGTTAAGTGCTCTGGGCTTTGCTCGCTTACTGCACCTTGTAAAGCATCGATGTCTCCTGCACAAGCGACTTTGAAAAACTGTCATAGATCTGGAAAAGGAAATTACATGAATCCAAACAGATGGTTAATCAAAAGGTTAGCTTCTGGTTCTGCAGCCAGAGGAAGTAAGTTTTTCTTTAGCAAAAATAAATCATATAAACAATATAAACACCAGTGGTTTAAGTTAAAATAATAGTTTAGGTCAATCTGGACTTAACACCTTCAGCATCATCCTGCTAATCTCAGCATTTCTGACTTTCAGCAGTTGAGCCTTAAAATCATCAAAGTCATTACAGGTCTTCCAGGATCTTGCATTGTTGCTTCTGCAGCCACCTCCCAGGGTGACGGAGGCGAGTGGCTCAGCAGCACGGGCTTCTGGTCACATTCCCAAAATGCAAACAGGTACACAGAATGGCATCTGCATTTCATTTCGGTGGCAAGATTTTCATTTATCAGCAGCCAAAATTGCTGGACTATCCCATAATCCCAGCTGTGGGCTGGAGGAGTGTTTTGCAGTTCGTTTTCTTGGTGTTTCTTCTCCCCAAACACACAAAACTGGACGGGACAGCACCAAAGTTTTAGAATCACAGAATGGTTTGGGTTGGAAGGGACCTTTCAAGGCCGTCTAGTCCAACCCCCCTGCCATGAGTAGGGACATCTTCAGCTGGATCAGGTTGCTCAGAACCTCAAAGTCTCACCATGTGCCAGCAGAACGTTGTTAGGCACTGGACTGCAGCAAGAGATAGTGTTAAAATAAGCTCTTTGGAGATGAGCCTTATATATAAAATTTCCATGGTTACCTCCATGCAAGTTACCATGGATTAGATGGGACTAAGTACTTATTTTTCCAAAGCCATTTATAAGCATTTAAGAGATTTTTTCCATTCTTGCCTCAAAGCATTTCATACCATTAGCCACTGTTTTTCTGATCATATACATTATGTATTAAGCCTTAACCAAAACTTAATTTTATACTTTTACAGTTTACAGGAACTGCATTAGAGATAGGTATGATAAGAAGATCTATGTTTGTATAAAATGTCAAGCTAATCTTGACAGCTAGCAAAGTCCTAGTGTGAATTAAAGGCTACAAGAAAGTATTTTATCATTCTACCAGATGAAAAAGCTGCAGATTTTTCCAGATGTTAGAAGAGAAGTCAGGGGCCATACTTGCATCGATAACCATGACTAACACCTACGCAACTGTGTTTAAACAATTATATTAATGATTCTTGTCATGACTGAAGGAGGTCAAGCTAAAGTGGTGGCTTTTTCAGACCAAAGAATGAAATCCATAAGATTATCCAAAATTAGAGCTTTTTCTGCTCAGCATCACTTACGGAAAAACTCTTATCTGGAAAGAATGTCTTTATTTGTATTTTTAATGAAACGTTTGAGGCTGTAGAACACCACTTCTGGGAGGCCACCTATAAAAACCAATGTGCAGCAAGTCTAGGAGCTGCAGATCTATGTGCATATCACACTCTACACCCAGCTCAGTCACCTGGCTGGTTGAGCAACAAACACACAACCAACCTACCCCAGCATTTTCTTCAACTGAAAATTGTCAGAAGTAGACTTTTATAAGCATCTTTGAGATTTATTCTAAATGCTATACCGAAAAACATAAATACTATTTCACACAGGATACCAACACGACAGAAGATCCCAGTTGGAAAGCCAACTGGTCCATCAGAAGGAGACATTCAGTTCAGCAGAACAGGTCCTGTCTTTCATAACACGCACTGCCCAAATATGACAAAACGACAACCAGATTTACACGATGGATTTTATTTCCGTCCAACAGCCAGCCTTGCTTTGCACCACACGCCCAGAAAAGCCAGATCCTAACAGCCTCTGTTCTGCCACCCCTCAAATACCCACGTATTGTCCTTTCTATCTTGGGCATTAAAATAATCCCCACAAACATAAAGCAGAGCAGACAAATAATTCATTTAAAAGGTCTCAGTCCCATCTGACTGGGACTATGGGTGTGTTATAATGCAATTAAGATACAGAAAATGAGTTACACACCCCTGTTATTTGCAGTCCTACTTATCTTCCTCAAACTGCCAGAGGCATCCTAATCCCCAGTTTCAAGAGAATCATTTCTTAAAAATTAAAGGAAAGCAATTTTCAAAGCCATCCCACCTGGCAGGAGCTTGGATGCGGGTTGCGCCGGCAGCGTGGGTTTGGCTCACCGGACTAGTGCTGCCCCCAACGCGGGTCAAAGCCAGGCTGCCTTTTGCTTCCTGCGACAAAAAAAATGACGAGCTCCAGTTTCATATTTGATTTCCGTCGGCTTCATGTGGCACCATAATGAGCGCACAGGGTGGAGGCAGCCAGATGTGCCCCACAGCTGTCGTTGAGGAGCGATACCCAAACCCTGGGAAGAGATATGTTTGGGAACGCGTGACTTACTTTCTGCTGGATCAGCCGGTCCCATCCTCCCTTCCGACCTGCTATTTTAGCTCTGCCCTCACTAGGCACGTCGCCAAGAAACAGTAAAGACGATTTAATTTCTGGAGGAGCGGTAGGAAAATTGCAAATCTGGGATATTACAGTAAAGACATCATCTTCTTTGTGACTTGTGCCACAGAATCCACGGATATGATATGAAGATACCTGTCACTAAATGGTTTCTTTTCACAGTGTTATCACTTGCTCAAGCAAAATTTCAACAGATTGCCAGGACCTGGTAGAGTTGGAGGTTTCAACCACGGAACCATTCCCTTACGTTAAAACAGCTTTCCATGAAGTTTTACAAACAAAGTGTCTTTCTTTTAATTTAGATACAGTAAAATGTAATTTCTCCACCTCAGTACACTTTGAGAAGGAGATACAGATAAATAGTGATTTTTAAAAATACTCTACTGAACAGTAGTGTATGCAGACTAAAGAGAACTATTTTATTCCCAAAGAAAAGACATTGCAAAGCATCAACGTACATAAAATATGCTTCAAAAAGGAAATTTTTTTTCAGATCAATCTTAAACAAGATTGGGATCAAAACCATATAGGAATCTAAAAATATCTGGCCAGCGAAAACACTAAACAGAGAAGCAGCCCTAATTTACTTGTTAAAGGGCTTTAGTCCCCTTTTTTTCCTTTCCTAAAGAAAGGTTCCCAAGTGCTACTTAGGTGGGTCAGGTAGCAAGACACAAACCACCAAGAAGATCCAGATCATTCACACCTCAAAGTGCAGGATGAGTGTCCTCGCGGTATCTCCGGGTGGGTTTTTGTTCAGCTTCTCAAAGCCAGGCTCAGTATTATCAATGGGTAAGACAATCCAGTCACCGCAGGGGGGTTGGATTCGATAACCTTTGATGGTCCCTTCCAACCCAAGCCATTCTATGATTCTATGATTATCCGTGCAAACCTACACCTGCGCAGGGATATGGCTTTAAAGTGTGTTAATAGTTGCTGAAATTCTTTGTCTTGGGAGCAGCCCATCTACAAACATTTTGTGTTTTCAATCACGTTAGAGCAAATTAACTCCCCTGTGTTTGAAGTCTGAAGTGAACTCGCTCCATGGTAATCACCTCCTGTTCTCATACAAGTAGCTGCTTGTGCCAGCCCAGCTCACTCTTGCTTCAAGAGGCGACGCTCCAAAGCGCCGCCGTAGTGCCGCGGCTGTTTACATTTCTGAAGACAAGCCTAAAGAACTGTTTCTTCCTCCCCTGCTTTAGAAAACTCACTCCAGAAGAGCTTGTTTAACAGAAGACCATGAAAGCTTTTGAAAAATACAGAGAAATTTTGACAAACACCATTTCAAAACTGCTTCCTAGAGCGAGCTGTACAAAATTATCTTGGATACTTCTTTTCCCATTCGGTTAAGCCAGGCTGAAAGGGAGAATTCCTTGGTGATTCAGCACATCGTTTGAAAACGTGATGCTTTTATTAAGCCCGAAGAAAGCGAGGCCTCTCAAGGAGGCACTTGATTTCCGAGCACCTGGAGACGCTCAGCGCTTTGGCAAGCACTCGGGGTGGGTCCATGCACAATGTCCGCACGGAGAGCAAAGCTTTGCTGATGAAGGTACAAGCCCACAGGTAGCAGCATAATATTGACAGTACCTCCAGGGAAAGGATTTACTGGCATAATTTGGTCCTCCTAGAAGGGTTCAGCACAGCGTCAGCAAATTAATCCAGGCTTCAGACATATAAAAAGACGCAAGGCGCTGGAAAACATACATTGCATGTTGTTCCCTTTCCATCCCTCAGTTATCTACCTCTCTCCCCCAATACACACCCTCATCTCCTGAAATTTTCACTAGGTCTACCTGCTAAAAATTCACACTCCCTTAAACACAAAATACCCAGTCCCAGAGGCCACCACCTCTCTGTGTCCGGTGGTTTTATATTTCAGGGTACTCTTCTCACTTTGCAACGTAACCAGCATCCCGGCGTGGCTTAGCAGCAGCAGCTGGCCTTTCTGCTCCCTTTAGCTCTCACCAAAAGATCCCTAAGTGCTTAGAAATTAGTCCAAAAGTCCTCCACAAACTTGATGGTGAGGCTCCTGGCATCGAGGAGAGACCCTCATGGTCCTAATCCAGGTCTTGCTCTCCAAGCGCTCATCACTCCTCTCTCAAGTTTTCTTTCACAGACCTTAAGGACACACAATATAAAGGGTAAAAACATGGAGAATGAAACCAGAGATCAAAGACTGCCCCGGCAGACAGAAATTAAACTTAATATTCCTTGAGAGTGCTCTCATATAAATAAGTATTTTGAAGCTGATCAAGTGTTAGTAAGCATTAATATGCTTATAAATATCTGCTCACAGGAAGAAAAAAAGATCAGCTAGGAGGATTTGGCTATATACAAAATGTACTCATTTCCTAAAATGAGCAAATTAAAGGAAAATATTTTTATTTGTTTCTATGTAGGAATGTGATCTTCAAGTCAATTGTGCCATCTCTGGAAAGCTATCCAAGTGGGTAGACAAAACTGGGGAAGTAAGCAAAATTCATCTCAGAGAAACACCGTAATAACAAACCAGACGCATTTTCTCCTGTAAGAGTGGGGCTACATGGAGATCATCAATAAGAATCCAAATTAAAAAGCAACTAGAGGGTGGGTCAGGCAAACTACGTCAAAATCTAGAAGCTAAGTTCAGTCAAATAAATACCATTTACGAAAAATGAGGATTGAGATCCTGTCCATCTGGCAAATGTCTGAGACATCCTCTTAAAGCTCTCTTGGCTCTGCAAGAGCAGGACTTTATCCTCTAAGGAAAAGAGATGGGAAACAGCTCACAAACATCCTCCGTGCAGATTTTAGTCTCTATGGATGTGATGTGAGAAACAGTAGTTTCTTCTCTTTATTCCCAGCATAGGAAATAACAGGTTGGGAGATAATGTTATTTTTTCCAGTTTGCCTAATAAGAACGCTAAACCTCTTTTAACATCTAAAAATCATTGTCTGGCTTCACCTTTATGTGCTTGGGATTTAGAAAGGATACACACAAATTTCATTCCCAGGAAAACATGCAACTCTATCAGGCACACTGGGGTAAGGGACGTACATAGGGGATAAGGGACATATGACTTCATCATTAGGCAAAACCTGCAGATGGTGGACCCAATACAAAAGCCTGTAACTCGTTAGTTCTCCTGGCAGAAGCGACTGTGGCCGAGAACTTTAGTCAACTGCTGAAATAGAGAACATTTGCCCCAGGCTCAAATGGATATTTCATTAGTTATGTGAGAGTTAAGCTAAGATTAAGTGAAGATAGAGACCTCTCTTATGAGAGCATAGGTCAAGAACCAAGAATTTGTTTAATTTCATGGATAATAACAAACTGACATCAATAAGAAAAAATGTCTAACAAATGCACTCTTAAACCCAGGCCTGAGATTTTTAACACTATTATTTGTGTATAGACTGGATCCACTGAAGCAACCCCATTAATCCTTCCCAGTTTATGAACCTTCTCCATGTGGGGAAAAAGACTCAGTTTGGGTAGTAACATTTACAGCTTACTGGAAAGTGCTGGCCCCCACCAGAGTAAAGTACGTTTTCAGCAGTATTTAGGAATTCTGCAGGCAGGGTGGGAGGAAGAGTTAATTTGGGGTAAAAGACCTGACCATTTTCTTGGACCAGCAGATCTGAAGCTGAGCCAGCAGAGATGTTTCTGCATCACCACTAAGGAGCGAGGTACGCGTGGGAGCATCTGCCACCCGCCCAGGATCACGCAGCGATGACCATCTCGACCTTGTCTTGCTTGACAGGCAAAGAACCTACCCGAGATGAAAGTTGTGCTTCACCACGCTCTTTGGAGTAACAGTTTTAAACCAAAAGAAGGGAGATACAGACTTGATATAAGGAAGCAATTGTTGATGCTGACGGTGGTGAGACACTGGCCCAGGTTGCCCAGAGAGGTGGTCGATGCCCCATCCCCGGAAACATTCAAGGCCAGGCTGGACGGGCCTCTGAGCAACTCGATCTAGTGGACGGTGTCCCTGCCCATGGCAGGGGGTTGGACTAGATGGCCTCGGAAGGTCCCTTCCCACCCAAACTATTCTGTGATTCTGTGATTCTTCAGTTCCTGTTGGCATACTGCCTTCTCCTTAGCTGCCGGGTGCTCAGAGTTCAGATGATTGCAGCAAATTAATTTCCCATTTAATATGCAATTTTCAGTGACCATTCATTCAGCTTCTTGCCCTTAATCGTTTTGCTTAATTCATCTATAAAGGTTGGTTCTTCTCTATGCTAAACGCAAGGCCACAGGGCTCTCAGCAAGCCTTGGGCCAAGACCTCCACCGCCCTGGTTAGCTCACAGCCGAGGCAGCAAACACCAGGAGCCGACTTCCAAGCACAAGAAGTGCTGCTGGAGGCTGTTGCTCTGCTCAAGCCACATTTTTCCCCAAAAGGTGCTACTATTCCACAAAGCTGGTGAAACACGCATCTCCCCCCCCAATTCATGTAAAGCATTACAGCTGCGTCATCTTAACATTGTATAAGAGATGAAGCAAAACATGCTAAAAACTTAGAATGTATATGTTAATATTATATAAATATATAAATTACATAAAAGTATAACATAAATATATTAATAATGTTCTTTCAAGGGGATTTTGCTGACCTCTGATCTATTCTAATGTCGTATTTCCAGCTGCAGGATGGCCACACAGGTAAGTGGAAGACTAAATGTCATGATCTTGCAAACAGTGGCCCCCAGCTTTCTAATCTTAAGCCGTCCTGTGACACAAACAGCCTGTGAGACCATCTAAGCTGACCCCTAAAAACAGTAATTCCAAGCTGTTTGCAATATGTTATTTTTTCCAGGCAAGAACATGCATTTTTTTTTTCCGCTGTCCAAACAAGTACAGGTATAAACCCCTGTCATTTTAGGTTCTTAGCACAAGAAACAGTTTCTGAATCTTCTGAACATAAAATAAGGGCTCTAATGGAGGAACTCAGTCTGAACCTGACCCTTCCCTACTTGGCAAGCGCTAGCATTTCAATGATCTGTCCCTAAACAGATCCATCCAAGAGCTGGGTAACAACTCCATCCAACAGCTGAGGAAGGGAGGAAGGAGGATTGGATGCAAATGCAGAGATTACTATATGGAAATGACATTTTTCAAAAATATTATGCTTCCAATAGTTCTGGCATGAAACAAGGAATTACATCATTTATCAGAACCTGGGAATTCTGGACTCCTGAATGCCTGGGACTTCCAGTCCTAACAGGTCCTCTCCCTAAAAATCTACAGCAGATGCTGAAAATTATCTGGCCCTTCATGATTCTGTACCAAAAGTGCCTTCTCCTCCTTTGAAGAAGTGGGTAAAGAATATCCAACAAAGCTTACTTGTTACCATTTCTTGGAAGGAAAGGGCCCACAGCCTATTCAGCCTCTCTTCTTCCTCCTCCTCCAAATAAAACGGCAAGCCCCGTACCTTGAGCAAGCACCCATTTCCATGACAAGCTTGGCACTTGTGTTGGAGTCTTTAAAGTCGGAAGGACGAGAAGCCAAGCAGCACACTGCTCCGAAGGCAAGCTGAGCTAGAACCAGTTCTCTAGGACAAATACGCTATGTAAACAGTAATAACATAATCTACTTAAAAGCACTACTACCAATGATACAGAACCACCGCGCATTTTCTAACACAAAGATAAATGCTAGCACAAATATTTGTTTAGCGCTAAACAGTAAGACCTGAGTAGAAGCGATTCCGGCCCAGAGCAGCTCCCGATGAACCGGAGCTGCCCAAGCACAGCAATTGCTCCATCAGGGCTTTAAACCCGCTGCAAAGAGAGGGGGGGGTTAATTTTATAAAGCAGTATTAATATTTTATGATTGCATTCTTCTGCATTCCAAACATATAAATAACTCCAGATTGCTGAATGCTTCAACCGCCAAGAATACACTCTCTTTACCCTTTTCTGACTTTTTGTGTTGCAGGGGGGGAAAAAAGGAATACCAAGTATAATGAAAATGCAATCTGACATCATCAGTAATTCTAAGCTTGTTCAAAGACTTTATACCTCTAAAAGAACACGAAATCAACCTAGCAGGTCTGTTGAACAGGGACGTGTAGTAATGCAGATACAGCGCAACTGTAAAAACTGAAAAGGCAAGACAAGAGGCTATGCAGCATGAAGACTGTACAAAGATTATTCACTCATTTCTCCTTTAAGTCTCTGTAGATGTATTCTATGGTCAACTACTTGCAGTCAAACAAGAGGAGCATTTTGAGGTTGCTGTTGCAAATTACAGCACGGGAGAAACCGGGATTGCAGCTACGACAAGCCTTTATGCCGAGATCCCTGCTATCACAACCAGCAAGGGAGTTCAGGGGTGAAGTCAGAAACGATACGATTCCCAACTATGAGAATACGCCCTGAAATTTTCCATGCACATCCTAAATTTTTGAGGTCATCCTTTCCTCAGGACTTCCTCCAGTCATTCTTATATATTAAATTCTCAACACCATACACTCAAACAATTGCCTTTTTAGATGGAAAAGGAGAAACAATCCAGAAGTCTCATCTCGGCCTCAATTCAGTATTTCCATCCTTCCCCCTTAAAACACTTAAACCCCTGCAACTAGTTGCTGAAAATCATCAGCAACAAACACATTTAACTTCAAAGGAAGAAAATGCACACAAAATGGTCCTGTCACTCCAAGGGCTAACAAACCCAGGTCTGCTCTCCCAATCGCACTGTTTCAATCTGCCGCTTATAGTTTCTGTTTTTGCAGGATGGCACGTTCACGTTCATACCCAGCTATCAAATATTTTGCCCCCAATGCATGGCGTACCATTAGCCTATCACAGCCCCATCCCCGCTGCTGCTTCTCTTATGCCGTTGAAAACTCAACAAGTCCTTTTATAGGCAACTGAGGTTCTACCTCAAAATTACACATCAGGGAGATACTCCCAGACCTGGGACAGTGCTAAGATCCAAGATATTGACCTTGCCTCAAAGAAGTGGAAGGTTCAGGTTAAGTCCGTATGGACCAGCCCCACCGCTGGTGCCGCACGCTGCAGGACAGCCTCTCAGATGGCGGACCGCCACACGTCCTGGTCTTTCCGAAAAACAAGCCGTTGAGCAAAGAAAAGAAGAATGGAAACCCCAGCAAAGTAATTGCACAAAATAAAAGGACATAACCGCCAAGGCTATTCAAGAACAAAAATGCTATGCCCATCTACTTCTCATATACCATGCTATTATTAAAGCTAAAGCATGCAAATAAAAAAATCTCAGTCCAATTTAACTAGAGCAGAAGTTACACTTGCCAGTTTATCAGTATATGGAAAAAGCATGACACTAGGAGGAGGAAAAAGCTTGTACAACGGCAGACCGGTTCTACAGAGCAATATTGTGTGTTTTCCTAATACATAATAGATCAAACAGCTTAATAAAAAATAAGCTCATTTCTGACGGAACAAATATTCAAGGGCATGAAATACTGTTTTAAATTATTTCACTTATAGAGGAGAAGAAAAAAAATCTTGGCTGAGCAAGCCACATGCAAAATTGAAGTGCTGTTACAGCAGCTGTGGGGCTTCAATGTAAACCACGCCAGCAGAAGGCTATCGCAGCTATAAAGCCACGCAACTGTCTCTTATTCTTCCTATTTTTAAGCTACACTTTCTTATTATACATCAGAACACCATGATATCCTGAAGCCCAAATACATCTGAAGCTCCCATCATGCCAGCGCACTTTTTTCCCCCCTTGTCTGATTGATGGGAACCACTTTGGTCGAGAGATAATTTCTTGCTGTTCACTGTATGTGTAGTAACTGATCCTTTCCTCTCCATGTCAGGAGCATTTTATGTGCTTAATACCGACAAAAGCTCATGATGCCAAGTCCTCAGTGCGACAACAGGAAAAAAGATCCCCAAGTTTCCTTGAGAAAAATCCTTAAGAATGTTTCTCCAGTATATAAAGAAAAAGAAATTTAATATGCAACCTTATGTTCAAAATTACTTACGTCAAATCTGCTCAGCTTGCAATTCATTTTTATTTTTTCTTAACTGCCTGCCTTGTAAAGTCACCTGGGAGCTAAATGTCAATATAACTTGTGCTTTGGAACAAAGCCTCTGCAATTAGAATATTTCATTATGGTACCGGGTGTATTAAACACACTTATGCCTTATTCTTTTTCGTTGTTTTACTTACTTTAACTGGCAATTTTGTTTCTTCTTACAGAATGCCAGTGAGGTTTGTGTTACTAGTAAATAAAATATTTAAAATCATGTTCCCCTAAAAAGAGATATCATGCGTTAACATAAACCAGAAGTCAGCTTATTACCTACACGCCCCTTAAAAGAACAAGGATATTTATAGGGAAAGACATCAGCAAAAGTGCAGTAGGGTACAGGACACCACAATATGTATTTCTATCTTGAAAATCATTGAACAAATCCACTTAAAAAATACCAAGCGTAGCCCCAAGGCCATGAGGAGAAGAAAGTGGTTTAGCAGGTAAAACGAGACAGCCCATGCTTTAAGAACCCAACTAAACACATGACGATGGCTCTCACACAGAAATACCACGCAGCAAGCGACTGTATCTGGTCAGTAAGTGCTTTTTAGCTCACTATCATCCAGCAAAGCAAACTGGCCCTTTCTTCGGAATGCCAGGACCTCCACCAATTACCCCCCGACATCCTAATTGACTCAGCAACTGGAGATTTTAATTTCTGAAGCCTCGTCTCTGCAGTTAGCCTTGATTTAATTTCCCATAATCTTCAGCAATAAATTACTTTTACCCAGGCTATGCCTCTATGAGATTACTCATACAGAGGTAAAACACGAGGAACAGTTGAAAAATAACTTATGTGAAAGTTAGCAGTCATATTTGAAAGGTTGTCATTTACAACAAATTATGCGGAAAAAAAACCAAAAGCAACCCTCGCACTATGAGTCAGAAGATAAAGGTAAAAACCTACCGCGAGGTCTGGAGTCAATATTAGCAAAATGAGAGTTTTCTAGTAGTCCCTTTTCCTGTACAATTTGCTCACTAACTGCCGCACATTATTAGTCTCTATAAGGACACGCCGTAAAGTTTTCAGTGTTTTACAGTTTCTCTGGTTCTCATTTGGGGTTTCAAAAAATAAAGCATAAAAAACAAAACTGAGAAAGCAAACTCTTAACAGCAAAATGCACACGGGCACAGTGCAATGTCAAAAAAAACCTTGAAGACTTTGGCATTAGCTTTTCTGAAAGCTAAAAAGACCTTTAAAACCCTATTTATTCGGAAACGAAGCCCTTGCTCCAACATGAACCACGCTCCAGCAAAACGCTCCGTGTTTTGTACATCGAGACAAACTCAGCACGCAGATAACCATCCCGATTAATAAAGCAAAAGCCCTTTACCCCAGATTTAGCAAGCCTAATAGGTTAAAGTACATGTCACACCCTTTCTCTCTACACCCACTACATAACTCTCGGCTTTGTTATGTAGACAAGCAGGCAACCAGCTTAGTAAGCATCTTAGTGTATTTACAAAAGGCCTCTACATTAGCACTCAGATATTATGTAAACTTAGCCTTTGCGAGAGAGAGATCCATTGCAGAACAGAGAAAAACAGACATTTCCCAAAGGGATCACTATTTTGAAACAATACTTTAAAGGCTCTACCACATGCTGCTGACCCATACAGACAATTAAAAACACAAGCTCACCAAACAATTAAGGGTTTGTCATTGGCATGAAGAAAAGTGGAATAAATTTTAAAAGCAAATGTCAGCTTCATCGGGGCATATATGGTGATTTGGAGAGGATAAATGTGCGCAGCTCCAACGTTCCCAGCACCATCCATTTTTGGTATAAGCTGGTAGAGAAATAAGGCTAAAGGAATAAAGGAGGGAGATTCAGTGTGCTCAAAAGCAGAAGAGTTCATGGCGACGTTAAGGTTCCTTGCAGCATCTCCAGCGCAACCCAGCCCCCTCCCACCACCCCCAAAATCCCTGGGCATGCCAGACTCCATGTCTACTGGTCTCCAGCAGAAGGAAACGAAGGGGCTGAGACAAGGCAGGCAGCGAGGGAGGCCAGGCACGCAGCTAGCCAAAAAGAAAGTGTGCCTCTTCCCATCCTTACCTCAGCCCTCTTCACTTCCTTCATTCATGGGATGAGCCTGTAAATTCTCAGGGCAAGGAGCACATACCTGTAGAGCATTGATTCTGGGTGGTTATACCCAATACTGTGCTCTTCCTAGTGGATTCCCAGCCCAGACCAGACAAAGAATGGAGAACGAAGACGGTCCCAGAGAGCCGTGGCAAGACCATACGCTTCATAAACTAGGTCGTTTATAATTTTCTTAAACAAGGTGTGGACCATAGCACCATCCCTACGGCAGGCGATGCTGAGGCTCCATGTGCCTCCAGAAGCATTCCTCCCTCCTCACGCTCCTCTGGGTTATAATTACCGGCAAGAACCACAAACACACACTCAACTTTCCTCCTCTGCTGGGTTCGGGCGACCAGGCTACAAACTGATTTACAAGGCTGGTATCCCTCAAGACACAGCTCCAGAAGACAGTGTCACAGGCATTTCTAATTGATTCCTGCTTTGGAGCAGAGCAGCCAGACCCCTATGAATAGAAGCTGCAAAAGCTCAGGAAATAGTCTTTTTCCCCATTTTAAAGGAGGGGATTTTTCTGGCTCCATTATTTTCATCGTTCTGACTCAACACAGGCATTTGCGTGCGTGCGTAGACATCAGACAGAGATGGAGCTGCTATTAACAGAGAGTCAGTCTCCTGGAAATGACAAAAGGTTCATTTCTACTCATCAAGGGGTCTTGTAAAACGCCAGTCAGCACTCAGGCTCATCCCTTAAGCACAAGAGCAGGTTTTGCAGAGTAAAATTTTCAGGAGCTCAGAAAACCACGGCTGTTCAAGCCCCACGCAAATGCCAACTCCCTAGCAACACAAGCTTCCTATTCTGGAACAAAAGCTCTCCAAGAAAGAAAAAGCTCATCCTCCAACGAGGTCAGAGAAAGCTTGACATCACGGGAAGATGCTACCACTCAAGCTACAGGAGTGTGCCGAAGCAGCGTCAAAAAGTTGTACAGAAAAGCTTGTTTTCTCTTGAACGGGCACGGCGCCATGCGGGGCGCTGGGTGGAAGCAGCAGCATCCCCAGGGGTGCAGCTCAGCTGCATCCACACTCAGGCACTACGCAACATCAACCGGTACCGGCTCTTTCAGTGCCCATCCCCAGCCCAACGAGCTGCGCTCAGCGTAAGCCTGAACATTTTGAACACAAAGTGGGATCTGTCCTGCAAACCAAGCAAGACTGTAGAAGTGGCGGAGCAAAAATTCTGCAACATTTAGAGAACAGAGAGAAGGAACATCGGATGCTGAGCAGTTACTCATCATAGATCACCAGAGACAGACTTTTTTTCTTTTTTTTTTCCTTTTTTTATCCTCACCCTTGTGCTGGAACAGTGTTATTTTACTCCCTGCACAGCACTCGGGGTTCACGTTAAATCGGAGGCTGGGAGCTCCAGCACTGGTATTTCTTGATGCTGGTTACACGACCTTTGCCGCCGCGCTGCTTCACCTCCTTTCTACACGCTCCTGGGTTTAGCCTCATTTAAAGTCTTTTATTGTCAAGGGAGGTTTTGTGGCAACTTTCTTCTGGTTACAACTTCACATTTCAGGCTCTTAAAACATCTCTCTTCTTAATTCCTCCTTTTGTAGTGAGTGTGGCACTGGTAATGGTTTCCCCACTCGCTGCTTATTATCAGTCATCCAGATCCCTCAGAAAAGGGCTTTTTTTTTTTTAAACCTGTTGAGAATATCACACTAATGTAAGAACGACTTAAGTTACAACCTGAAGCCTTCTGAAGATTAAGGCCAATTATTTCTAGACTTTTACTCTGGTTTTCTTCTTTTCTCATGGAGGTTAAACAAGTTTGTTAAGGTTATGTGACCCTCTGCAAACCTATCCTGCCTCTTTTTAACTCTTTTTTCCTTGTTCTAAGTGTTCACTTTTGTCAAAGAATAGCATGAGAATGGTATTTATTTCACAAAATTATCTTGCTACCTATTTACAGGGTAGCTTTCTGTTGGAATATTAATTCCTTGGATGCAGTATTCTATTTTATTTTTAAAGGGATGGGCAACAGCTTGGGATCAACCCTCCTTTTCTTCCAATATACCACAAGTAGTGCTATATTAGAAGTCTTCATTATTTTATTAGCAATAAGTGTGGTGTCCTGGTTTCGGCTGGGATAGAGTTAATTGTCTTCCTAGTAGCTGGTACAGCGCTGTGTTTTGGGTTCAGTAAGAGAAGAATGTTGATAACACCC
>JAVKLA010000017.1:28377542-28402174 GCA_034782735.1 Sagittarius serpentarius | reverse complement strand
TCTGTTCTATTAAACTGTTCTTATCTCAACTCACGAGCTTTCCTTTATTTTCCGATTCTCTCCCCCATCCCACTGGGGGGGGGGAGTGAGTGAGCGGCTGCGTGGGGCTGAGTTGCTGCCTGGGGTTAAACCACGACACATGGCATTAAGAAAAACTTTGGCAGCCTTTAGATTGCTGGGGGGTGCACAGACAAGATTGTTAAGGAACTGCTTAAGCAAAAAAATGACCAAGTAGCAGCCCTGAATACTGCACAGAGCTGTATCTGAAGCAGGTGTTTGGGATTTGAGCAGGAAAGCTTGAAAAATTAACTGCTTTTGTAAAACTACTCTATAATGTCAATAGCGAGGCACTCCTATCGCTGAAGCATCAAATATTTACGTTTAGTGCCCAGCACCACATGGAAAACCAAGACAAGTCCAGGATCAGCTCTGATATCTACTGATGCGAGCAGCCTTCGTGCTCCGTGGGACTTGCAAGACGGTTGGGCTACACAACCCCCAGCTTGCTGGTCACATCAGCAAACCACCACGCAGCCATTTCGCTTTCTGGAGATTTTTCCTAATCCAGAATCCTTCAGGTTTGAACATGAGCTGCAGATGGTTTTTAGCCTTTAGCTGGAAGCCAGATCAGTTTTTTTAGGGAGTGCTGAATCAGTCAAAGGAAATTTCAATGTAGTAATTAAAAGAATTCATAACATCTGAATTTATTCCCCTTACCGGCTTCAAAATCTTGGCTGGCTGTTAATTTTTCAGTGCATCTCATCTCTATTCTGCAAGCAAGAAGGCAACTGAGCCGCCTTTTGTCTGGTCAGCACAAACAAGCTGAAAAGATCTGGGTTACGCAGCGGGCTGGAGCTGCAGTAGTTCAGACACATTGCAGGAAGTTGACTGTGCAGAATTAAATCCCAGTTTCCTCTTTGGGACGTATATATTGGCTGGAGAGAAAATGGTTTTATTTTTTTGCAGATAAAAAGAAGGGGGTTTTTGCATGCTTTGAGCTGGAGGTGTTACTCCAGCTGATGAAAGGGATCAACAGGACTTTTCATAGTGGTTGGTCAGTTACGGACACTAAAGCACAAGCTTTTTTGAGCTATTTTTTTGATTTGGCATTTCCCCTTCCTCACAGCTTCTTTTTTTTACAGACTCTTTATACAGCAGAAAAATATAATTCACAGGAAGCAGATGCGAGAGCGGAAATTTCTATGAATTCATCTTGCACACCCCAAAAGCAGGATGGGTCCTGTAGTCTATTCTTAGCTGTTTTGATGCAACAAAGCCCCCATCACCATACTAACAAAATCACCTATTTGGAAACATTTATTTTATATACCGTAAATTTAGAATTAAAGATTTTTGAAGGCTACTGCATGCAAGCTGATCTGTTTTCTTCCAAATCCACAAAATCTTGCAGACGAATAGTCAAAACTGTCCAAAATTATTTTTAAATTCCTTACCACCCAAAATCTGATAAGTGCTTTTAACCTTCTTAGTTTTCCCTGTCTTGTTTGCCCACTGCATTCACTTCTTTACAGTTCACACCTTCTACGGTTCAATGCCAGGCTCACTCTTTTAAAACCGCTACTTGAGACAACAGGATTTCTTTGGCTTTAGAGAACAAGTTTTGACAAATGCATTTCTTAAGTTCCTTTGCAAGGAAAATTCATGGCACCTCCTACCAAAACAGCCAGGTCCAACCCTAAGATCCGATACAACCTGGGAAAACCTTGCGGCCACATCTCCCGTTTTGGGAGTGGAAATCTCAAACTTCCAAAACGCACAGGCTACAGGACAGGCTATCTGTCCTCAAAGCGAATCTTATCCTCACAATGAAGGGTCTTTATCATCCTCAGTTTTAAAATAATCTGCTCCCCAAATAGAAATAAGATCTTCCACAGTGTCTAATAACTTCAACTCCCTTCCCGATCCATGAGCATTTCCCTGCATCTTTTATTTATTTGGTCTCTTCTAGCTCTTCCAGGATTCCCCAGAGAGCTACAAGTTTCCTCCATGCACATCCCTACCTGCAGTAGTTCCTTGGGATACACCCTCCATCACTACAAACTCTCACAGCGTCACTAAATCGAATGGATAAATTTATACCATCTGAGATCATCTCCTCTACTCCTGCCTCTGCATAGGTCAAGTCTCATCTCTTTACTATGCTGATGCTCTCATTCCCCATAAAGTTTGACCACTACGGTCCTTTTCATCCATCCTGATCCACCTCTTCACAGGTGATTTGTGTTGTCTGCTCCATGTTGTAATTTACTACTTACGCACATTGGCTCTTACAGATTTAACAATTATGAAATACCTTCTGCAGTGCTGGTCACAACAAAATACCTTATGCTGAAAAAATACTCCTGGCTATAACGGCTTGTTAACTAAATCAAAAAAGATGGCATCAGTAGCAAGGGTACATTTTGGACTCCAAGCTGTTTTCATATGCAGTGTGGCTCCCTCTATATAAATCCACATTTGTTTTGCAGTGTCTTTACACTTTTTTACACCGATTAAAAAATAAATAAATCAAAACAAAGCCATTCACTGCTGGCATCACATCTGCTTTCCCTTTTTGAGATCTCCCTTTTAGAACTTTTTCTAAATAAATTGTTTTATAGGCTTCTTATAGTCACAATGGTCCAAATCATCTTATTATGCAACCTGTTGAGACAACATTTTGAAAGCATGACAACTGGAAGCAGTGATGATGTATTAATTACTACAGTGTGAGTAAGTAGTTTCATCCATCTGATGTCCAAGGACGGGACTTTACATAACTTTTAAAGGGAACAGGAAGATTCTCCTCCTTGGATTGCTCTTCAAGAGGCTTCTCCTGAAGTTCTCAAGTCTTGGCGCCTACTCTGCAGAATTCCACCAACGACTTACTACAACCTCCCAGGCAATTTATGATTCTGGCACAACTTAGTGCAATCTATCACTCGGGTGACAGACAGAACATAAACTGTATCCTGGCTGACATCACTACTGTAGTCTCTAGTGAAGTCAGAAGAAACTATTACAAAATGAAAAACAATGCTATCAGAAGTGCATGCTTTCTACCACTCCGAGCTTTCCATATTTCTTCCTCAACACAGGTTCTTTTGTTTAAAACAGACTTGCTTTATCCAAGACGACTTTTACCATCACTATTAACTGAAACACTCAAATAAAAGACTAAATAAAATAGTACAAAACAAGACTGAAAGCAGGAATAGGGAGGTTGTCAGAATTCTCAAAGCAGCTGCTGTGCTGAAACTACATAAAATTTAAGTATATTTTTAATAACTAGTAAGGCCTTAAAAAAAATTAAGTATACGAACAAGGGTTGAAGCTACTAGGAAATGGGCAAATGATTTCATGCTACCAAGACAAAGACTGGAGAGCACTACAAATTGGTAAGGGCATTGTAAAATATATTGCGAACCTTCTAGAATGAAGTAAGGCTTTTACTTGGATCTAATTCACTGTAACTTGCCACACATCAATTTAGTCTTATTACATAGTCCTAACAAAACCTTACACAAAGGTAATTAAAACAGGTGGACTCTTCTCATTCCCTAATCCTATAAGCAAGGCTACACCAGGCTGCAGAAGAAACATATCCAGCCCCCAAGGGAAACATGCTTGTTAAAATATTCAAAAAATGGAGAAAGCCTTGGGTAAATGTCATTCATACATCAACATGAGAGATAGGTTATCAGAAATTCCAGCCTTTGCTTGAGGATAATGCCTCCTACCCAAGGAGGAGTCTCAATGAGGCTCGTCATTAACTACAGACACATCCAAACCATCACACAAGCGAGGAGGCTCTTCCCACCAAGACACCAACAACGAGGACGACTGGCTTATCAGGTGAGTCATCAAGGTCACAGACATCCTCCCATGTTCTCATTCCTCAAACAAACCAAAATGGAAGAAAAATATTTGAACATAGCTGCTAAATCAAAAGACTCAATGCCCATTATCGAACACGAGTACGTAGTAGCTCACTGCCACTGCTGAGAATCACCATTTTCCAATAAAACGGTGGTTTGCTCAGGGATTAGAATTTCCAGAGGTAAAAATGTGCAAAGTTGTCAGCTGCTACAGCATGTCATGTCAGTCCCTTCTCCCTGTTCCAGTGCTGGAGAAGACTTGCATGACAGCAGACTACATGAAGATTGACACTTTTACCTCCCACCAATGACTGCAGCAGCCTAGAAACTTTTCCCAAGTACCCTGCTATTCTGACTGACATTTGTATTATTACCATATTCTTTCTAAACTGAGCAATTAATGCAATGCTGACTTGGCAACTCAATCAAGCACAAAAGAAACCTGTCCTATTTAGCTGCCTAACACATCCAAGCACAGGCAAAATTTGCACCATGCTACCAAAGCTTCCCTTCCCACCAGAAAAGGAACAAGAAGAGATTTTCTACAAAAATGAAATAACTTAATTAGTGTGCATAAGTACTTACATCTATCCTTTAGCCTTCTGCCTTCCGTTCCAGCCTGCCTTCGTCTTCCTTCTCTTCCTCTCCTCTAATACTTTTATCCAGTTTTCCTCCTCCCTCTTTTCTTTTTGTTGTCCCTTGTTTCCCCTCCACAAAGAGAAAGGTTCAAAATATCAAAGCAGCATCCTCTCCTCCATAGACATTGCTCCCTCTGTTCCTGTAATGGCTCTTAGTGTTTTTCTTCTTGCTCACTCACTGTTTCTGCAACCAAGATTGCGAGGTGCTCCCTTCAGCAGGGGCTTTTAAAAGTGAGATGTTTTGTTGAAACGTTACCTGCCCAGGGTCACGTAAAAGGAACTCTGAGTGCCCACCGCACACACACACAAAAAAGGTTTATAATTTTTTTTAACATTATTAATACCAAAAGAATGCAGCCAAAATCACAGAATAAATGAGGAGCAACACTAAAATATTTGTGTACTTGTTTACTTCTCTTGCTAATGGTCCTAATTACAGAGGCCACTGTGGTTTAGTAATTCAGCTCTCAGGGTACAGAAATTATTTCTGAAAATTCAGTAATGCCTATGAAACTTCATTTAGAAAAAGAACAGGCTCAGATCAAAAGAAACATACCCAACCGCATCCATGCCCAAGAAAGCAGACTGCAGCAAAGTCAACCCACGAGGACATACGGAATTTCTTCACCGTGGTGCTGCACGTTGAAAAGTTGAAAGAGCAGAGCAAAGATCCTCAAATAGCATTTCAAACCAGAGAGAATATGCTGCAAATAGTATTAGCCACCAAGGCTATTCATTTAACAGGTTTCTGCTGCAGCCGAGGTGTGCCAAGGAGCTTAGTAAAGCATTCAAAGGCCTGCTGGATCACATTACAGACAGCACTTTCATACTTATGTGCAATAAAGATTGAGTTTAACCTAAATATACATCTACTTAAAGTGACACCTATCCTTTTAAAAGTAAAAACACTTCTGAACTTTTCTAAAAGTTTTCTTAAACGGTTTAACCTTGCTTGCAAAAGTTTCCGAGCAGTCTGGGATCAGTACATTGTGCTCCTGTGCTGAAGATTACGTTCAAGACCAAATCTAGCTACACGTCTACAGGGACCTGGAACACCAAGCCTGTAGATGTACTGCAATGGTCTTTTTATCTAAATCAGTTTAAATAAATAAAATTTGCATCTGGTTGGAGACAGGGTATAGATAACAAGCATTCCTGACACACCAGTTGCAAAACCTGCATGCTGTGGTTTGAGATTTGTTCATTTCTACAGTTCAAGGCACCCAAATTCTGGTCTCCTCTACAGCCACAAAATCACCTAACATCTTTTGCTATCATTTTTTACAGCAAGATGGCCTATGGCAAGGGCAACAGCCCTTGCTAGCATGGCTAACAAATTTATTCACATTGAACACACTGGTTTTCAGCCAACATTTTAACAAACTTAAACTTCCAAAGTGGCTTAAACTAAGAGAGCACCTCTCCAGCTGTGATGCCGGTACAGAAGAAAAGCAGTGGCAGGAAAAGAACCTCGATCAGTTGTAATTTACCTCCAAAAATTCTGCTCAGATGATCCTTTGATACCATTTTTCATTTTAGCCCTACAATATATCTAGCACGTGCAAAAATACAGGGTCAGGAACATCCCCTGCTCTTGCTATAGCAGAGCAGCCAAAAGCACCACGGATTTAGAGCCTTCTGCAGACAATCCTTAAACTAAAAGACATTAATAACCTTGTAAGCAAAGAAAGTCAAAAGGAAAAATAAAAATGAAGAGAAAACAGGGAAGGAGAAAAGCAAGCCAAGACTTAACGATACTGCGAATGACCACGGTGAGTCCACAGTCACGCAGGTCGGCTCTCGCAGGGATGAGCACCACCAACTGCCTAGACCTTCCCAGCAGTGACCAAGATGTGAAGCGGGTTTCCATGACCAACACAGGAACTCTGCTACAGGTATAACCCTTTTAGCCCACCACCCAGAACTCGCAGGCTGGGGAGTGGACACTGACACTGAAGATTACCATGGCTTTTCCCCAGGTTTAAGTGAACAGGGTCATCACAGATATAACGGCCATCATTATCTTGCACGAAAGCAGTTCCCACTTGCTTTTTCCTTGCCGGCACAAGCCGAAGCCTTCTCCTAACAAGGGCTTCTCTCCAACGATGCATACAGCGCTTGTCCTTAAAGCAATTACACAGTCTATGAGCTATTCACCATGTCAACAACAATTTCTCTCCTACGGACCGAAACGGCTTAGAAAAACACGCCGCTGAAGTCTGCTTCGCTGCTGAAGAGCATCTCTTCACCTGAGCACACGAGAACAGGAACAAACAACGGCTTCTCTCCCGAGGCAGGGGATGGATGGCGAACGTGAAGCTGCTCTGTCCAACTCCAGCTAGTAAACACTACACAACTGGCATCATTTGGGAAGCAGGATAGTAAACACATTAGAAACATCATTCATTTTTCCACAGCTATGGCAAGGCTATTGCTGCAAGCTCTTCAAAATTATTTCAGTTTTACTGGTTTCTGGAAATAACCGGTTAAACTACCAAGGCTCTTACAGCTCCCAGCTCCTCACAAATTCATGTTATGAGCTGTGGTTTCCTGTTTGTTATGTTTTCCAGTATACTTAAAACATTGACTTGAAATAAGTTACTTTGCCCCTGCTCCCCCCCAGGTTGAGATTAAACTGTGTAAACATCTGTTTGAGGACACAAGTTTGTCTTGCTTTCAGAATAGGAAAATTGCCTAAATTCAGGGCCTTTATCGCATCCCCTTGTAAATATATACCTCCTATACTATTTTCTTTTAATAAACCACTCCTGAATGAACATTTAAGTGTTCAAAAGTAAGCCGAGAAAAAGCCTGAAACTCATTTTAATTACGCTTTGATAAAAGAGTCAACCCATTTCTTCATGCACTGAAAAGCAGTCATTTAGACTGTCATCGTAGTGAGTGAATTAATTTTCTTAAAAGCAAGCGAGAAAACAAGAATGCTTTAAGTTAACGCCGAGCACCTAGTAAATGCTTGCGGCATATACCCAGGTTATGCATTATACCACCCTTCCTTTAAGGAAAAAGGTCAATCGCATAGTAAAAGCAAAATACTGTTGAGTCAGGACACCTGCAATCCAGCCCCAGTTCTGAAACCAGGCAGCTGCAAGTCCTTGGCCGTGCTGCTGAAAGCTTGTGACTCCGTTTAGTCATCTGCAAAATGAAATGTTGGGTGACACCGCAAGAGCACGTCTGCGCACGCGTGTGAAGGGCGATCTTTGGAACAAAGAGGCTGTATAGATACCGTGGCTCAGCCTGGGGTGTTTAACAAAGTCAGGGCAGGTATTGTACATGGCTTATAGCAGTAAAAGGGTATTCTCGCAAGCAGAGTTTACTTTATTCAGGGCAGAGGATATGTCAGTGTAAACCATAACACACAGAATGCTTTACCAAGAATAGGATACAGCTAAAGCAGAAAGGTATACATGTGGCCTTTGAATAAACGACTTTGTTCTCCCTTTGGAAAGATTACAAAAAAAAAAAAAAACCACCAACCCACAACGCAAAAAAAAAAAAACCAAACCACCCAGCACAGGCAAATGCTCTCTGCTGAGCTGCTCTTTATCGGATGGCGATGTTCTGCTGCACTACAAGGCATGTTGGATCTAATTACCCTAATAAGAGTCGCAGTAGGGATGCGCTAACTATATTGTCTCCAGTAGGTCACCGGCAGGAGCTCTCTCTCCCTCTGCCACACCAAATCTCTCCCGAAGCCGCAGAGCAGCACGCGTCGACTAGCTGGCCAAGGAGCATCCCGAGCAAGCCAGAGGATGAAGCCACTGTCGGTCAAGTTGGGGTAGTAACAAGAAAAAGAGCATTTCAACCTAGCAGGCAGAAAATCACTTGCTGCATGCTGCCGAGCTCAGTTGAGATGTCATCTGTGATCCTCGGATGATGAGACAAGCTGGCTGACATAAAATGGAAGCAAGGGAGCTGGAAGGAACCTCTTCTTGGTGTTGTAAACCCCACAGCGTGATGATCCCCTTTCCTCTGACAAAGCCAGTGTGTGAGGTGTTTATGCTCCTGGGACTGCACATGCATTTGGCAGACAGAAATCTGTTGTACTTGCATGTAAGATTCCAGCATATTATTATTATTTTTAAACACATCTGCTTCTGGACCCCCATTATACAAAAGTTTACAAAACCTTTATGAAGAAAGGGTGTGAAAAGTTGTATTTGAGAAAAATCTTCGGGTTTTCTGCCCTTTTTTCCAGCAAGTCATCCTTTATCTTCTCATCCTAGTGAAGTCTGGAGAACATAGACTTTAAACAACTGTAAGCAAAACATATTCTGTGTGACTACACACAAAATTTTATACTTTCAGATGATGCTGGCAATTAATTTCTCTCTAAAAGTTACCGTACACGTCAGCCACCCCGGCCTCCCGTTGACAGATGAGGTGTATTAGAAATCTGCGTTCTAATAAGCTATTGCAGAGGCACAAGTCTCGCAGGCTTATACACGTGATGCCTTTAGAAAGCCCAGGTGTAAAACACACTGATTGCACGGAGCACGCCACGAGGCTTTGCAGCTCAGCCCCACCACTTGAGTTTCCAGTTGTGAAAGCGCACTGTATCCATAATCCTACCTAATGCACGTTTTGGCTTCAGTGATTCTCACCAGTAAGGTTGTTTTTCTGTTGATAAGACTATCACAGCTATAGGTTTTTGGCTTTGAAATGTCCTTGAAATACAAGCAGTCAGAAGTTTATTAACAAAATTAGTAAAAGATATTCTCCTGGAAACGCGTGAACTGGGTCACAGGGAAAGAGACAGAAACTCCAAGTAACTCGTGCCATCTGAAAACGCAATCTATAATATAAGTTATAAAAAAATTGTTCCAGGCTTCCCAAGAAATATGGTTCTGTTCATTTTTTGATATTTTGCTACTCCAATTTTTAAAGCAGGTTCATCATTTCACAAGGAAGTTGCAAGCAGCAGTGTGTTGCCAGGTTGTACCAAAGAAAGGGCTTCTAAGAGACTTTCTCCCAAACATCAAGTTAAATGAGAAACAAGAAACCTCATTTCTTACAGAAACCTGTACATTGGACACAACAGCTGAAATTTTTGTTTCAGAAACCCCTAAGAATTCAAGTTACAGTTTTAAGCATCAGAATGGAAATAGGTAGGAGCCTGGCATCTCTTTTTAATTCCGCTGGGAAGCTTTTCTATTACTCTGTGCTTTCAGACTGCGTGCAATTCACCATTTTGCTTGAAGCACATAGGCAGTGTGAGGCAAGGCATGAAACGCTGAAGAGCTCCGTGCCAGAAACGACCAGCTCGGCTCACCAGCGTGACTCATCACCCGGCAGCGGGACCGAGCCCTCCCCAGCCCTATGCTGGGAGCTCAGAGCAATTCCCACCCACCCCCCACCATAAAACGTCAGGGTCATTTTCTCAGCAGAATATCAAATACAGGAAAAGCAATTATTTACGTCATTCTTTTAGTTGCAATTTGCAAAAAAATAAATATTCACTGTATTTACACAGCACATGCATATCCACTACACTTGGAGCAGAAATGTCATTTAAACCATTCCAAGCAGAAATTACAGTCAATTCCAGAGATCCTGACAGGGTATAATACCCTAAACAAATGTTGCCAAAACTTAAAAAAACAGATGGATACCACGTGCACCTGTTGGAAGCAAATACAACCTTACCCAGGATAAAAATCTTCATAAACAATAAAATAAAGCCCTGCATATTTGTAGCTTGACTAAGAGGATTACACAAGGGTTTTATGAAGACATTTACACCAGTATTGACAAACTATACAGCAGCAATATACCCACTCATGTAACTGCAATACATATAGCAGCCATTCCTTTGGGAATTGCTTTCAAAATACCAAGAGAAAAATGATGCTTCGCTCACAACACAGGACTTACCTGGCAGGAGGGAAAAGGTGCCACAGCAGCGTTACGACAGCGCTATCACATCCAGCAATGCTCATTTCCTCAGTGCCACAGTCCCAAGGACAGTACTTAGAGTAAGTCCCAAAGATAAGGGGACTATTAAGGTCTAGTGCCACCACTACTGTGTTATAAAGCCTTGGGGTGGGGCTTCACTTACTAACTTACACATTAAGATGCAGTTATACAATTAAAGCAAGCAAGGGGGAAAGAAAAAAACAAAAAACAACACGCTACAAATCTGCCACTTGGGTCTCACTGTACCCTAATATCAGCATCGTCACCATTAGTGAATTTAAGTCAAAATGCAGTTGCAAGCTACATGAAGACATAGGTTATAACGCCTAATGGGAAACAATATTCTATAAATTTCATATATTAAAAAACAAGTATGCAGTTCAAAGCAAGACAGAGCAATACACCACCACCTTGTTCCCTCAACTTCAGCTACAGCTTACGATCTGGTACAGTTACATCAGCCGTAATCAATATTTCTAAGTCATAAAGTGTCCACCACGAGCAAGGTGGAACCGTTAACTACTACCCCACGTGCGAGTTCATCAGTCCACACTCCTTGAAGAACTGCTCAGCTGATCAACTTTACTCAAGCTGCACTTCAGGAGAACTCCTTCCTCTCCACCCCTGTCGTCAAAGTACACCCAGCAGCCTCCTCTCTCTCGGTACGCTTGTTGATAAAGTGATATTTAAATGCAAAACCATATTTTAAAAAGATGCTAATTACTGGCAGCCTCTTAATGGCTTCATTAGAAACTCGAGCTCTCCATCAACACCAGAGATCACGCCACTACATCAAGGAAAATACACATTGGTTTCTTTTATTTAAAAAGGTACCTCTTTAGGTATTGCAACAGCAATAAAAGTAGAGAGCACAACTCAAGGATTACAGTGTTTCTTTTTTCACAGTATCATTATTAAATATACATACCTCAATAAGCAGCAGAGATTTTTCAATATATAAGTATCCATTTTCTGAGGAAAGCATTACAAAAAAGCAAGAACATTTTCCTACTCTGTCACAACTCACTCCACAGGTTTAACTTTGGATTAAAAGGTCCAGTATCTGTGCTGACTAGAAAGGATCATTTTGTAGTTAAAACACGGGGTTACACACCAGAAAAATCTTGGATCTGTTTTCAGCTCTGCCATAAACATCCACTAAGATCTTGAGCTAGTCCAGTTAAGCCAAATCAGAAAAAACACTCTTCCTTAAGAATCTGAGAGTAATTCCGTGATAAGAGTGAACTGTACGACTTACATCATGGAAATACATCATAATTACTCTCAAATAAACTAGTGTATGAAATGGTTAATTCTTAGTGTTCGCTTGTGTAGGCACCCTGACTTTTCTCAGTTTTTAGGAAACAATCATATTTACATGGGTGAAGTATTTCCACTCTAACACTTTCTCATCACTCTTCTGTAATTCAGCCTTTCTCAGAAAAACATTTTCAGATTTGATGGCTGAAACTTCTGCCTCTGAAGTTGGTTTGGACTTTTTTCCTTTTTGGTTGAAGGAGTGTTCTGGGGGAGAAAAAAAAAACACCTAACGGCCCTGGAGAGCCTGTCAAGCTAACAACCAAAAAATGTCTACAGCTGGATTTCTGGAGTTGGCCGTGAACTCCACAGGCCTTTAATCTATTGAACAGAAACCATAGTACTTTCATATCTCATGAGAAATACTAAAGATAAATTCAAATTAATTTAGCGATTGTGAAGCTCAACTACCATAGCTGCAAGGACTATAGAAAAAACAATGGAGCAATTCACAGAATTTCTAATTCAGTGCAACAACTCCTGTATCAGACCATACAATGAAGGAGGAGGGTAGGAAAAAAAAACCTGAGCCACTGACCAATGCTCAAGTAAAATCCATCCTTTGCTCAAAGATAAGTGTCCTGATGCAACAAAAACAATATATAATTGCGCAATAGTATTTACAGGCATCAAAGCAGTGCCAGAGAGGAACAAAAAAATCTGGTTCTTCTGCAACAAAAAGGTAGTAACTTTATTTAGGCAACAGGTTTTATGTACATTCTTAAATATTTAGACCTCTATGCCATGAACATAAATCACTCATCTGGGACAGGCTGCAAATGAATGCTGTTTAATAGATACCACCAGCTTCAATAAATTAGGCTTACATGAAAAATAGTTAATAATGCTCAAGTTGGCTGTTAAATACTTCCCACTACTTATGCAGCATATATTAAAGAAGTGGCTAGGTAGTAACTGAACAATTTCCCATTAAAACACAAATACAAATGCCGTATTTTACAATTATATGGATACAGTGATGGCTGTATTTGCCCAGCTCATGGCTGACTTCACCAAGGGTCTATTGTGGAACACGGACAGCTCACCCAAAGCGATTTTCGTAACAAAAGTCTACCTATTGAAATATTATTTCCTCAAAACTTTTGGTAAACTGTTGTAGCTGCATAAGACCCATAGTCCAAAATTTATTCATGCTAACAGTAAAGCGAAGCTAGAACTGAAAAAGAAGAGAGCGTAAAAAACATTCTATGCTTGAGAAAACGGGAGGGTTTTCAGCCATTTTTCCTCTTTTTTTTTTTTTTTTTTTTACTGTAAATATACACTAAATTGTTACCCAAATATTCATCTCAACACTTCACGCGTAGGAAAACTGCTGATATACTTTTAGTCTGAAAATCCTTAATCGCAAGCATGCCAGCAATAAACAGACTACAGTCCATGTAAGTTCTTACATGACATCTTGGAAGTCTGCCTCTACTTGCAACAAGGATTATTTGAATGTAAAGGCAGTTGAAGACAGAACTTAAACACAGCTTGGGTGTATCAGCCCAACAGGAATCAAGGTAAGCAAAACGCAGACCAAGTATGTTATTAAATATTATGCTTACATGACTAAAAAGAGTGTACTAAACATCACGTTACAGGACATTTCAGAGGTAAGACAAGAAATGACAAATACACTTGAATCACGGCAGTCCCTCCCTGAGTAGCTTATTTGTTTGTTTAGTTTCAGGCACAATGGGAGCTTGGGCTAATTCAGGTTGCCTGTTACTACCTCATTATAAATACTAATTACTGCTATTACTTACTAAACATTTATTTGGGTTAACCTATCATACAAGCCAAGATGCCTTTTCAAGTCTATCTCGGAAGCGCAGCAGGAGCAGTTGTGATTCCAAAGCGAGTGCGAAGACAGTACTTTATATAGACTTTCTTTTCCTTGCTAACAAGCACTAGATTTTTAGGGAGAATTCCAGTCCTTCGGTACACCAAAAATCCTTCAGAAGGATGCGTTTGTTGTGAGAGGTAATTCACCCAAGGCTTCACCCACAGCAGCATGAGGATAGCTCTTAGGAAGTGTGGGTAGGGCAAAGCCTCCCGGGGAGGGGAGAAGGGAGAGGCAAGTTCAACTCTTCTCCCTTTAAAAAGCGAGGACTTTGGTTTAAATTACCTTAGTAATGTTTTGCAGTTTCATTCAAAGTGCTTTGTGATCAGCTAATTAATCCTTGACACAGGGAAGTGACATGCTTGTTAATTTTTGATAGGAGTAAAATCAAGAAGGAGGACAAGCAACTTACTTAAGCCAAAAAAATCAGGTTTCAAGCCATCTCAAACCACCGAAACATAAAATTTCTTTAGCAAGCAGCAGCGTATCCTCAGTCTGAAGACAAGCAATCACCACTTCATTCAGACCCTTCTGTACTGGCTTAACAGATAATGTTTTGATAATTCTTTTATCATTCCATAGCATAAATGACTGAAATAGGTACTAAAAATGAGGCCTGAGAGCTCTACCCACCAGTGACAAAAAAGAAAAAAACCCAAACCTGACAAAACCCAGATAAATTATTCTATAGACAGCAATATCTAGTGATTTCAATCCAACTAGCTTCTGCATTTCCAAGTTCTGTGTTTCTTTAGCAAATCTGTGCCCGTTCATCAGCCAGCTACGTCTCTGAGTACATGCATAATAATTTTCTCCCACATGAGAATTCTCATAGGTCATTTCAGAGAAAAAAAGATAAGGGCTTTTATTTCTTTTTTTAATGAGGATGAGGTTCAGGATGGCCAGGTACAGAAAACCTGTGATGTATTCAAGGAGCTTACAGAGATAAGACTATTCATAACATTTTCAGGGACCTTGAACCGAGTATGTGGTAGCCTTACACAGCAAAGGAGGAAATGAGCCTGGAACAAACAAAGCTTGGTTTCAACACTCAAGTTAAAAAAGAAAAAAAAATCTCTGGAAACACAACCGACTGCAAAAGAGGAGAAAGACCATCTTCAATTTTGACGACCTACTGTAAACAGGGGGACGGAAAGAGCTCAAGGCTCAGACAAGGAGTCTTGACAATATAAATGTACAGCCACTGATGCCTGACCTTTCTACGCAAGTGATCTAATCCCCTTGCAAAGCACCACAGTGTCTTCCCCCAGGTGCAATACTGTTTTATTCCACCTCTACCACGTGTTGCTTTCAAGACCCTATCATAAGAATTTCAAGAACCAGTGGAATGCAACTGCTGGATTAGGAAAGGAACCTCTGCCACCACCCAAAGAAAAATTCAGATCCTTTGAATATGTTTAAGTCAGAGTCAAAGTGATCAATACCTCTTCTCTAGCCTGCCAGTGAATGACCATCCTGCCACGGGTGGATCAATCTATAAGGATCCTACTAGCATTTTCGTAAAGACCGTCTCCTTTCCACTGCTCAACAGGAAAGAAGCAGCTCTCATTCTGCTCTCCATCTTTCTATTCTCTACCATAACCCTTCGTCACTTGTACTCTTTCATTATCTTCTACTGATGGAGAAACAGAACAGCCCTTTAGAAATTTCTAGCACTTGGAAGACATAACTTCCACTCACCACAACAGAGAACACTTAATCCTACAGCCTGGTCACGTGTTTGAAGTTCCAGATAGCCCTTTTTCACTGCTAGGAACACAAGGACTACCTTCCTTGTGCAGAAACCTTTGTGGACATTGAGAAATGCTTTCTATCTACTTAAGTCATCTTCTGAAGGTGGAAAGTACTTGCTGATTAAATCCAGTTTGCAGCATATCACAATTTCCTAAATTATTTCACCAGCAAGGGCCGATGAGAACAATAGCTCTGTGCTGAGCCACATGCATCATTCTGTGGGTTAGGAGACAACTCATTTGGTACTCTAAATCTCATTATAACTTGCTGATCAGGATGTAAAATACACACTTATCTCTGAACTGAAGGCTTTTAAACAGCTTGAACAAACTCAGCTCTTCTGTCTTCAAGTAGCAGTTGTTTCTTATTCCTTGCACTTCAGGAGGCCTATCTGAAGAACTCTCTTAGTAAACAAATTAAAATTATATTGCTGTACTGCATTTAGACAATTTGAACCAAAATCTAAATGCTGTAGACCAACTGTTCAAAGAGTAAATGCAGACACAAGGGTCAAATACTGCATCTCCAAATTTCCCCGTGGCAAGCTGGACAAGCCTGTGCCCATCTGTACAATGGGAATACTTTCCTACTCCCTAGAGATGGTGCTTACACTCGTAAAAAGTCCCCAGTAGTCTCTGGACTGTGAGGGGCTTTGTTTCAACAAGCAGGAGTTCTCAAAGGTGCATAAATTTACCACAAGACATGACTCCAGGGGCAGAGGGAGTGGTGCAATAGCCCTGACAGCGCTACGCCACCGAAGACCCAACTGCCGCAACCTCCCATGGATTTAGTATCAAAGTTTCCCCCGTCAGCAGACTAACGGGCAGCACGGAGGGAGGAAAACTTTTCCAGGCTAGTATTCTTTGGGGGTTTTGTTGCTTTTTTTAAATTTTTAATGGCTGTTCTGTGTATTTTCCCCTCGCACTTTAAACCTCTGCAATGGAACTTAAATCTTGTTTAACTAGATTCATTTAAACTGTTTTTACAAACCCCGAAGAGTTTATTTCCAGCTTGCTAGCTGCACGCAAAATGTATGAATTACCGAATGTAGGTATTTTCCAGCATCCAGGAGGAAACCCGAGAGTAAAAACATGCTTCTTGTTTTTAAAATACCTCCTTAAAAAGCCTTCAGAAGTTATTTAATACTGTTTTCAAGAAGTCCGCGGTATCTCTGTAATCATACATTCTGTGGCAAGAGCAGGAATTCAGGAATCCAGCTCTTCTTGCACGTAGCACCATGCACGCACACCTATAAGCAAGTCAACAACCACAGTGACAAGCAGGGCTGTTCTAAGTTTGGGAACTAAGGCTGCAGTTTTTTTGGAGGCCATCAGCAGCAATGCGTTTCTGCTTTTTTAGCGACGTACACACACGCTCGGCCTCCCAAACCAGATTCTCCCTCTCTGCTTTTCTACTGGATGACATTTCTCCCCCCCGGACTTGGTTATCAACCTTTCTGCACCCCAAAACGAAAACCCGGTGGTATCCCCACCCCACCTAAAAAGCACACCATGTTCTCCACAAACAAGGATGTAAAAATGGTGGGGTTTTTCTTTCTGCAACCCCCCCCCAGCCCTGCCAACCTGGCCCGACCAGCCTATGACACTGCACCACCTCCCGACCACGGCGTGCCAAAACCTTTGCTCCCCATCTTCCATGCTCACCTCAGCTTCTCAAAGCAGGACTCGCCACACATCCTCATCCACTGTCTCCATCCTCACTGCTCTAGAATCTCAATCAGAAGTGCAAGCACACCTGCAAACCCCAATTTTATGGCTCTTTGCAGGTGCTGGCAACTCCTGAGTGCCACCACAAGGACCCACCTACACCAAGGGTCCCACAATAGCTTGCTCACTTTCAGCATCAGGAATTACTGCCTTTGCATCATAAAACACCCCGTTTTGAAGCAGTCTGCATACCACAAGTGTAAGCATGCCACAGTTTGGGAATCTCTGCTCTAAAGAACGAAAGCCATCAGATGCCTGTCATCAGAGCTACTTGTCAATGACGCAGGGGCTGCTGGAGCCAAGCCTCTTGAGGTTTGCTGGCAAATTCAAGCAAAGTTGCACCCAATTTAATAAATCCCCATACACAACCAGAGCGGTCGAGTGCACCAGGTACTTGAGAATAACCTGTCAAGTGCCTTTTGCTTTTCACTAACACCCTGCTACTTGGGCAAATTGTCCAATTGCTGTGATTCTGTTTCATTCACCTGAAAAAATAACGAGCGCAAAAAATGGAATAATGTTTCTTTGTCTTGCAGGGGCATTACAAAAAGTAGCCAATACATGTGAGGTGCTCCGTTCGTATCGAAAATGAGTGTCATAAAGCAGCTTATCATCTAAAAACATTAGAAAAAAATTAAGTAGGTTGCAAAAATCAAGCACTAAAAATTACAGAGTAACAGATTTATGATCATCTGTGCAACCTTAATCCGTTCCACTTTGTTAGTCCAATGCATACAGTGAATAAGTCAGAGAATCTACGGAAAAATATTACGTGGCTACAAAATTGTAACTACAGTTGCATCTGTTTTTCCTAACTTGTGAATGTTCAAGCTTTACAAACAAAACAGCTTTCTGATTTAATGGAACTTCACAGGTTTTGGTTCTAGTCTGCACCATCAAATTGTACTTTTTTGGATATATTGTATTGAAACGTATTTCATCCACAACAGCATCAGAAAACTACATTAAATTATCACATTATGTCACATGGAAACATATTTCATTAATAGAATTTAGGTAGTTTATTTTTCCATTTTCACTGTATTTGAAAAATAAACTAGATTAAAGTATATTTAGCAGATAGTTATTTTCCATACAGCAAGCTTTGTATATACAATATTGTTTCCGATTCCAACAACAACAAAAGCGCAAAATCAGGCCAAATGCTATTTTCAATGGCATTTTTAAATTCATTAAAGCTTTTTTTCATTTATTTTGGGCCTTCAAAGGGATTATCACCATTGCATCTTCAAACACACAGAACTTCGTGCCAACTCCGTCAAGTCTGGGTAAACTGTTTTAAAGGTTAAGGACACAACTATTAATCTAGCTGTCAGAGGTGCTGGGATCCCACAACTTCCCACTATGCCTTCAGTGAATATTCCACACTGACGGTAATCTGATTACACTAAAATATGAATCTGGGAATGCCATTTCAGACACCCAAGGAAAACTCACATAGAAGTTTTTTCACAAAGAACACTTAAAAACAGCCTCTGTAGAAAAATGTTTTCTGGCACAATAGGATACAGCTGGAAGAGCACAAAGAAAGCTTGCAAACAGTATAAATACAAAGCATATTCTGAAATGCTGGATTTTCATAACCTGAATTTAAAAGAAAGCAAGAGTTACGTGCTGCCAAAGGCAGAGCTGGTTTCAGTCCTTATTCCTACCCTGTGAGTCAGAGGGGCCGGCATAACATGGTGTTTTACCTGATCCTTCCCCAGCAGCTCTCACTTATTCCATAAACCAACATTCTTAAAATGACATTTGGAGACAGGAACAGAGGTATTTTACACATCAGTTCCATTCCAAGAAATTCTAACTACTCATACAATAGCAAATTAGGCTTCACACTAATTACATTTCAATACACATTGGGACTTCATGCTCAACTTTACAGTAAGTTGAGATATAAGCACATTGTAAATGCTCGAGTTTCATGTCCTCAACAATACTGCGCATGCAGCATTTCATTATTAAATTTGAACTTAGAGGTCATATAAGAATGCAGCACGATCTATTGGGTTCTGCCATAAATGTTTCCAGAGTGTCCAGTTATCATTCCTTCACTCTTAGCACAGCATCTTCCGTCATTAAAAAATACTTGTCTGGTATTCACCTTTCAGCTGAGCACCGTTCGCAACTGGAGCATGGAAGACAGTCTGGTGAACTCACCCTGCCAAGCTTCTCTGTGAAAACTCAGCTTGGAAATCTCTGCTCATAAAAAAGAAACAGGTAGCATAACTACCAGCTGTTTACAGAATTAGTGGGAAGACCCAGAATTCATCTTGTCAGCAATCACATTCAAGAAACCCACGAAAGACAAAGGGATCAAGCTTACACACCCAGTCTACAACAGGTTTAACTCTAGCTAGTCATTTATTTTCACACACAATTTTTTCCAGTATTATTTAAAATAACTGGTCACAAGCATGTGTCTAAATCCTTTTCAGGTTAGTCACAATTTTGTTAAAAAAAAAACAAACAAACAAACAAAACACACACAACTTCAAAGACAGGGGCTGGCTAGCACTTCCACTAAAAAGTTCATCTCTCAACTTATTCAAGATCTCTGAAGTATGTTGATAAAACTGGATGCAAAGTCTCAGATTAAGAGCAAAATACAGGCTCTGGGGGAGAGGAGAAGAGAGGGAGGATAGGTAGTAAGTACGATATTCACAAGAAAAAAGGAGAAAGAGAAGTTAAGCAGTCCAAGCTGCAAGATTACTTGTACAATTTACACATGAAATCTGATTTAATGGTCTGAAAAGTTCAGGGCTTTTCTCTCCTATTTCTTCAATCCGGAAGTTATATGGTCTTAACAGAGAAGGAAAAATAAAAGAGAAAGAAATTTAGTTTTCCTTCTTAAGCTCTCAGTGCAGTTTTACTGAAAGGTTATTAATACCTACTTTTTTTTTTTAATTATTATTGAAACAGCAAATAGTATTTTGAAGCCGTCTGGACAGGAGATCGCCGTGCTGTGGGTTGCAATCTCTCTCCTCTCCCGAGGCCCTTATTTCCAAAGACAGCATATGCTGCATACAGGAGAAAACACTAATGTTAGGTGTATAACTTTATCAACACCTAACCATTTCAATATATGTGATACCATATAATACCATTTGATCCTAGGGTAGTGCTGTGATCTAAACTTATCCCTCCATTCACAATCAGGATCTGAATCCCCCATACATGGGAAAGCTACTGATTTTGGGTTTTAAACAGTTCCTCATTCATAATTTCATCATACGAATACAAGAATCGAGCCTACTTCTTGCCTTTTCTGGCACATTGCCTTATTTTTGAAAACTTCACACTCTGAAAATCCAGAGAAATGAGACCCTTGGGATTTCATATGTCACGCTAAAAAAAAGGGGGGGAGGGGTGGAAATTAAGCCAAAGAACACTGTTTTGAGCATGTTTCATAGCATATTCCGTGACAGATAATTAAAAATAAACACAAAATAAACAAACAGCTCAAAATAGACACTTTAACGATTTGTGTTCCACAATATCTAGCTGCAGAATCAGCCTTTACTGGGACATTTCTGACACTTGTTTAAAAGAGGACCCAATGCTTAATGATCTTTTCCCTCTAAAGAAAAACGCAAACACATCTAAGAGCCCCTCCACTGATCAGCTTTAAGAAGCCGGTAACTTGTGCATCCTTAGAGCAAAATATGGATACTGCAGAGTTCACTAACCAAGGCAAGCCAGTGAACTGTTGACTTAATTTATTCACTGCACTGTTTTCCTTTCCTAGATCACCTTGCTGTAACTCACCAACTTACATCGGCTTCACTAAATCAAGGCAAATCTCTGCATGGACACACACTGGTTTAAACACGACTGCCAGGATAGCTTGCCTCAGCTTACAGAACATAATAAACCAGTAAGCAGGTTTAAACAGATTTAAGAATATCTATGTGCAGATTTATCTAAGTTGGTTAACAAATCTACCTAGTTTAGGCCACACAACCTTGTCCCACGGATCCGAGCACTTGGGTGAGGATTCTCACTGCAAGGTGTGTGCACAAAATCCCGTCCTCGCTTTTTTCCCCACTCACCCAAGGGCATCTAAGGGAAACATCCCGCTGCTCCTTGTGCCGAGACGCCTTGGAGTTGCTTCCCAGTCAATTGGGTCAATCGCACGAGAACCCACCTATCTTTTCAGTGGAAACAGTAGGAACGGTATTGCAGGATTATCAGCACAGAAGCTGTTTAGCCTGCGTTTTCCCTGCAGAGCATACTGGCGCTAGCCCAAAGCCAAGCGAAGCCTAGTTTCTAACCTACATTCCCAGCCAGGTAAATTAGTTCAGGCTTAAAGAACCTCCAAACCATTTCAGCAGTTTTTTCCTTTGTAAATGACAGGAGTCCAGGTAAAACACATGGTGCTGACACATCCTTTATACCTAGACCAGGCCTCCAAGTGCTTTAAAATTTGTCCCACAGCAAAGTCACAGCATTTCAAATGGTCAACTTTTCACGGAGATGCTGCCGTAGTGGTAAAAACCTGTTCTGCATCACCCTGACTCACATGTACAAGGCTAGGTATGCAAAGAGTTGAAGTCGTTTACAAGCAAGCCATAATTTTTAATATTGCAGCTACAGGCAAACATCCTAGTCCAAATCCTGCTGCACCAGGGGAAGAGGTTAAAGCTCCTGGCTGTTCTCAGACCGATCAGCAGAGCTACTCCCATGAATCCTCCCTCACCCACCCCGGCTCTGACGGGCTGGATCAGCCCCAGCAGCGGGGAGGCAGGCAGAGGGCTCAGCCGGGCATCGGCAGCAAGGCAGCAGGCACTCACCTCCCAAAAGATCATAAAGCACTGGTTCGCTGCAATGTTATTAAAAAAAAAAAAAAAAAAAAAAAAAAAAAAACACAACAAAAAACTCCACATTTAAGCTGCTAAAATATTGTGACTACTGACTCTGCTGCTGCCCACCACCATCCAGCTGCTTCCCCATCACAGCTCCGCTCCTCTGCCTCTCTAGGTTTAGGCTGGAAGTTTTTGGAAGCAGAGGTCACTTTCGCTCCATTTTTTTGTGTCACTCCTACCCCACTGCAAACCCAGTCTGTGCCTGGGGGTCCTGGATGGTGCAGCAATACAAAAAACATAGAACCGCCAATAAAAATTGCTTGTTTGTATCTGCCAGCAATTAAAGCTTGTAGGTAGAGGCGGTGGCCACACGCTATGGGGTATTACACACCGCATTGGCCTTTCAGGAATACCTGGTTAAAATATTTACCTGTCAGTGTTAGTCCAAGCCCTTCCTGCTTAAAATCCTGTCTTTAAAGGCAGAATCTAACTTTAAAAACAATTGGGTTTTATTCCTCCTCTTTGATCAAACAGATAAGAACCACGCTTCAAAGAAACACAGTCAACCAAGCAAAACAAGAATAACTTGTCATATAAATAGTTACCTTATACAAAATACACTGTTTTTCAACTGGCAAACTATTTATGCAGGAGACAGGATATTTTTAGTAGTAGCACTCACACCTTCATTTCTGACAATCCCTGCAAAGTCTCATGCAAATTACCCCCCTCAGATTAGCAGGCAACAAGGTGCTGATCTCCAGCAGATCTGTTCCTTGAAAATATGCTTATATAATTAAGTAAGCCTAATAATCCTAAAGGCTTCAAACATTTGTAACAGCCCACCCAACAACCATGCCAAGAGACCCAAGACAAGTCAACAGAGGGCACGTGTTCCCAAATGCAGACTTTTACAACGTGAGAATGACAGTGATATTGCTCCAATAAATCTACAGTGGAAGTGTATGACTAATTGTATGAATTAGTCATGCAGTTGTGAGCATGTGTCGTAGCATTATCAGAGGGCACGGCTCGGGGAAAACACGCCTGCTAAAACTCAACGTCGGCCCGTAGTGAACAAGAAGCAAAGGCCTGCCTTCTGAAGAGCCAAACGCCCCACTCGCCTCTCAGGAAGCCTATTTGTTTTGGAAGCAAGGATTTGCGCTGCCATATTGTTTGGCAACACGTTTCAAACAACAGATACCCATCTTGAGCAAATAAGTTGAGATTTAACATTTCATCATGCCCATCGGCTTCGAGCCAGGTGCAGTATTGCCAAAGTTACTACTGTTTATTATCTACCATCAAGAGCTGTTTGTCCCCTTAAGTGGCAACTTGAACTTTAATCATTTTCACAAACCAGCTCTGCAAAGCTGTGGATACTACACCCCTCACCAAGCTTCCCTGCAAATTTGTGGGTTCGCATCCATCTTTTCCTGGTTTACAATGTTTCCTCTCCCTGCTCCTCTGCAAGAGGCCTAGGTATACAGCTACAGACATAACCCTGTATCCTTCCACGTGTAACATTTTTTTTACTTTCTCTGGTATAAGAAAGCTGATGGCTGCAGCATAAAGAGTTCAGAACAAATACACATTTGCTTAAATATTCTGTAAGCAGAAGATCACAACCTCTGAACTGCAACGGGACAGCACCTTTCCAGAAAAGTAAACGAAGCATCTCTTTTGTTCATAAAAACGTACCATCTTGCTACTAGAACTCACCAGGTATATTACTCCTTATATATATATATATACACACGCACACAGGCACACAAAGTTTACACACACATATATATATGTACATCCTCCTAGCCCACGCAAACCCGGTCCTTTTTTTTTCTTTCAGTCTAAACCAACAACACAAAGAATACAAGCCATGAGACAGGGTGAAGAACATACAAGCACCACCCACGCAAGTCCAAATTTCCAGTTTTAATACACTTTGCTGTGTCACTCTTTTTTTTTTTTTTCGGCTATGCCGTATTTGGGTAGTGAAAATTTGATATCTACTGTACACCAATTAAGCTTCCAGTGGAAGTGAGCAGCAGCCCCAGCCGGCACTCCACACCTTTCCACCTTTGCAAACATGCCCTTTTGGGTGCAAAAAAAAAAAAAAAATCGGGAGATCGTCACCCAACACGCACGACCCAGTTCTCAGCCACTGAAAGGTCAAAACGCACCTAGGAAACTGGAGGGCTTGAGCGTGTCTAGCAACCTACATCGGAAGGAAACAGCCTTTCCGCAACAGATTTTTCCTACCGCTAAATGTCATATTGCAGCGGCTAGAGCCCCCCCGCTGCACAAACTGGGGCTACCGCTTGCATATGCACCGTCAGGTATTTGGGATTATTTGCAATCTGCTGCTGGTCCGTGTCTAAGAGAGACATGAAGCAAATTTAGGGCAAGCACTCTGCTAGGAGCGGGGAGGCGGATGCCAGCTTCACCACCAGCCTCCTGCAGAGCCCCCCCAAGCTTGGGAGCCCAGGCACCCCTCCGAGAAGCCCGCTTCCCCACACAGCCTGCCTGACAACCCAGCCGTTCCCCGCTCCGATGGCCCCAAAACCCAGCCGGTACCTCACGGCCACCTCCGGCTCTCCCTGACCCACGGGCCACCTTAGCGCTGAACTTACTTGCCTCCGCTGACAACCAGAACCGCCCCGCCGGGGTTGGGGGGGGGGGGGGGGCGGGGCCCGGTGTTTTGGGGGGACCCATCC
>JAVKLA010000017.1:28357987-28372684 GCA_034782735.1 Sagittarius serpentarius | reverse complement strand
AGCAGGTTTGCTGTCAGGGCTTGTGACCCCGCGGGGGACCCGCGCTGGAGCCGTCTGTGCCTGAGGGACTGCAGCCCCTGGGAGGGACCCACGCTGGGGCAGTTCGTGGAGAATTGTCTCCTGTGGGAGGGACCCCACAGGAGAGTGAGGAGTCCTGCCCCTGAGGAGGAAGGAGCAGCAGAGCCAAGGTGCGACCGACTGACCCCAACCCCCATTCCCCGTCCCCCTGCGCTGCTGAGGGGGAGGAGTAGAGAAAATTCGGAGTGGAGTTGAGCCTAGGAAGAAGGGAGGGGTGGGGGAAAGGAGTTTTAAGGTTTAGGGTTTTTTTCTCATTACCCTACTCTGATTCGATTGGCAATAAATTGAATTAATTTCCCCGAGTCTGGTTTGCCGTGACGGTAATTGCTGAGTGATCTCTCCCCGTCCTTATCTCCACCTATGAGCCTTTTGTTATATTTTCTCCCCCCTGCCCAGCTGAGGAGGGCAGTGATAGAGCGGCTGTGGTGGGCACCCGGAGTCCAGCCAGGGTCAACCCACCACAAGCCAGCACATGGAAGAACAGATACCTGAGGATGAACATCCCTTGTCCTCCAGCTGATCCTGAGACGAGACAGAGCGATGGACACAAGCGCTTCGGCACCTGAAGGCGCTACCTGCATACTATTTCTGAGCATGCATGAGAATATGATTGTTTTAATTTTTCCACCTCCCCACGTCTCAGGTGTAGGTGTGCTACGTTGCTGCTGCAGTGCTGTGCCTTCATTTCCTGCGACAGTCTTTTTGCAAGTGTTCAAGACCAGCAAAAGACAGAAAGCTTTGTGTTTTTACGCAGCAGAGGATGCATTTTGCCAAAAAAAAAAAAAAGCTCCAAGCCAAGAGTAGAACGCTTTTAACACACTGATTTAACACCTTTTCCAAACCTCTTATTTTTACAACTTTGCGAACAGCGTTTAGCAGAAATTAATGCACAACCCCGTTAAGGTGAATGAGTTGTTTCGCGTTCAGGCACCCACTTCGCCCGTGCCGGTTTGTGCAAGCACCTTGGCCTAGCTGCAGACTGCGGGGCTCGGAGGAGAGCGGCAGCGCTCCTGGGAGGAAATCCTTCCCCAGGATGGTTGTTGGAGCCAGCGCCTGCTCCCAGCACCACTCGGGGAAGCCTTAATGAAAAGCAGCTCATCAGCAGTTACGTAACCTAATGATAATCCGGCTCAGGCCGGGCAATACTTAAAGCCACAGCGTCTCTCTGCCGTGACCTATTTTATGCTCGATGCAAGGGCAAAAGTGTGTGGTTTGTAACTTTGCTGGGTCTTTTACCGCAGAGTTATTGCCTGTCGGTAGAAAAGCCCCCCGCGCACGTTTCTTCTGCTTTCCCGGCTGCAAAGCAACCGCTTTGAATTTGTCGGTGGCTTTTTATGGTATCGGCTCCAAGCACAGGCACAGCAGAGAGCAAATTGTAAACAATTAAAAGGAAAACAGTTAATGTCCTGCAGGAAACTCGGCATACTTTAATTTCAGCTTCAGAAGCTGCAGAGGGTCTGGGGGTATGTTGCAAACACTTCTAATGCCATACTGAACCACACAGAAAGCTTTTTGCTTTTATTAGATCTCAGAGAACAAAAATGTATGCTTCCACATTCCAGGGTCATATTTACATTTGACTTAAGAAATTCGTTAAGATGGCACTGGCGTAACACAAACTTGTACGAGTGGCCAGCCCCCTGTAATCATTTTTTTACCTCTCAATCTGCAGAAGTATCAACAAGAGATTAAACGCAGAGATGTTGATTCAGATCTCAGCATTTAATCTGACCACAGCTGGTGTCAAAAGAGGGACAGCCGTACAAAATAGCAGCACATTTTTTTCCTAAACAATCGCGTTTTTCTTTAATAAAGATAGGGGACAAGTGGCCAAATTTAAAATATAGAGGAAATCTCAGTTTCCTACAGTTCCTCTCCTAGATAGCTTTGAAGCATTCTTAATAGGCTGATTTCTGTTAATGATTAATAATTTGTTTATATTTACGTACTTAACTAAAGTTATTAGCGTTACTATTATTAATTCTTATCTTTCATAGGATAGATTTTCCATTCCTTATAACACTGGAGGAGTTAATGACACGGCTGGTTGCAAAAAGGAGGTTGTAGTGTTGTGCTAACTCAGAAATACCGCCTGTTACACATAGGTTTACTCATTTTGGACGACGCTTATGTTTACGCAGAACCCTGTTGTTTTCAAATCGGTGATGTCAAAGCTTTGTAGTTCCTGCCACAAGGAATACCAGGCCTTGCAAAAACATACTACCACGCAATGTACTTAGTGCCGTTGGATTCCCAGAGCAGATCATGTGGATCTGCTGATCTCTTATGGGCTGAAAAAGTTGCTCAAGCTAATTTGGAGCTTTTTTTAAAAGCTGATTTTTAATGCCCAACATTAGACAGCTTAAGGTCAGAAATTAAATTATTTTTTTAAAGATTTACAAAACTTCATGTTGGTAGAAATATTTCATGCCATTTAAAAGGAATAATAACAATTTTAAAAATCGTGGTGATCGTGGTTGTTGGCTTTTGAAACGTCTTCCTGTGGACCCTGCAACCAAAACACTGCAGAATTGTACTAGCGTTTAAGAAACAGAAAGTGAACCTAAAAGTATATTATTAAAATAGTGTGGCTGATTATAAACCCTAAAGAGGAATCATATCACTTCATTTCCGTATCTCATCTGAGCAAAAGGCTAAATACAAGGGGGTGGGGAAATACACTTTTTCAGTTTCAGTCTTCTCAAGTATTGCTAATCACCGAAGCAAAATATATTTTTAAATGCATTTAAATATGTCTCAGAGCCTTTTAAAGCGGACTCGTTCGATGCGAAGGAGTTGGTTCTAGATGATGAAGGGTTAAGGCGTACGGGTTAAACAGCTCCTTTCAGCCAGGTGAAGGTACCAAGCCCTTGCGCAGGTCAGCTGTGCTGGGTCAGATCACCTCGGTATCAGTGCCTGTGTTTGCGATTCAACCCCGCTTGTAATGTGCTTGGCTAATTGGATAATACTGAATATAGAAGAAAAGAGTATTTTCTCATTCTTTCCTGATGGTATCTTTTTGTTGTTGGCTTTTACGTGGCTTGCGTAAAAAAGAATTGATTGTTTCAGTCTGTTGGTAAGTGGAATGATAACTCCCATCAGAGCTGGTATAACTTGTCCTTTTTTGGCAGTCACGCCGGAGAGACCAAGTGCTGAACAGGGAATAAAGCAGAGCTGTCCTCTAACCCTGTAGAGATGATCCCACTGAGAACCCCCTCTCTTTACCCATCTGCACTTAAAGGCTGTCAGTTTTATTCAGATATCTACTCGGTCTGTGAAATACTTTTCCTTAACCTACTTTTAATGCCTTTGAAGTATCATCTGCTTCACTAGTTTGAAGAGCACTAAAGCCCTCGTGCAGCCAATAGGCACTTAAGTGCTTACTTTTAAACCCATGAGTAGTTCCGTGAGGCACACAAGACCTGCTGCCATTAGACAGACCTGTCAGTCCATCTACTTCACTCTGTTGTTTCCAATAGCGCGCAACACCAGATTCCTGCTCCTACACCTCGCCTCCGTCTCCCCCCCGCCCCCGGCAATGCATTAGGAAGAGAGAAGAGGGCTGATGCCACCACAGCCACTTCCCCACTAACTGAGGATCTTGAATCATCGTGGGCACCACCGCCGTCCCGTCCACCACCAGCGCTGACACCACCACGGCGATCACCAGGTGTCTGTCCCTGCCGATAGAGGTTTGACACAAAATCTTTCCCGTTGCCTAAGTGTTAGGAGCGGTACTGCACCTTGAAGCCCAAGGTGGAAGAAAAAACATTTTTTCCAAAAAACTTTGTTGGCCTTCGCTATGAGGGTCCTGGGTATCTTGTTATCCTCAAAAATGCCGCAGCCTGCCTGGGGTCTGCTAAGCTCCTGGCCTCCGCGAAATCCTCCGCAGTTAATTAGGTCCTTAGTTGTACCAGAGACCCCTGCAGAGGCAGATTCGTTAACCTGGATAACAGATGCACCAGAAGTGATTAGAAATGCAAGAGAAAACAGGGGAAGCAGTCAAGGAGAGAAGAAAGAGGTAAAGGTGGTGCTTCAGCAGTACAAAATGCAGGATAAAGGGGAAGCAGTATGTAGTTAAAGAGGATGAGTTCTTTGTCATTTCAAATCAAGAAAGTACAAAGGGAAGATGGGTACCCTTGTCACAACCTGAAATTTATAGATGATGAACAAAATTTTCTCCATTTTGTCCTCCACAGGTAGCGCAGAAGAAGAACGAAAAGCCATTGAATATGAAATGTTGGTTTTCTCTGCTTTGGTTGCTTTTCTTTCACCATTTGTGTATAGTTAATAACTTTCCGTGTTGGTCAGTTGCTGTGGGTGAAGCCAGAAACCAGAAAGAAACTGAGGCAGAGCAAGGGCAGCGAAAATTTGAACGCAATTCTGATACCAAACATAGGCGACTCTGTTTCTGTTGGTGCAGGTGCCTCCTCGTATCGGTAATTCTAACCCCTTCCAGTGCTTTGAAGATGACAGAAAGTTGTTGCAATGGATCACTAACATCGTTAACGCTTCAAGGTGCTGCAGTTTCTGAGTTTACGGAAGGTACAATGTAGGGGTTAAAAATGGTAATAACCTAACTTGGAGAGGTTATCCTTATTCCAGCTGGTTGCAAATTAGTGTAAATGAGAGGAATTACATTGGAGCTTGGACATCTAAGTGACCTGAGACACGTGAAGGGAGAATACCACAGCCTAAGGTTAAACTGAATGTAAAATCCCGCAATACGGTGGTAACTGAAACCAGGAACGAGGCATGTTTAGATCATAGCTTTCTCCTTTTGAAACCAGGGGTCCTTCCTGAGAAAAAGACACCCATAGGTTTAGCAATACAACACTTACCCTCAGTGGCAACAAGGCAGCAGGGTGCCCTGCTGTTGCATCACAAAAAACATTCAGATTTCTTTTTTCGATGGCGAAGTCCAGCAAAAATGTGGCCCCTAAGTAAAGGAAATATTTACAGCACGGACTCATGACTGGGTTGGCTGTAATGGTATATGACACTGTGAGAGGCCTAAGTGATACTGTTTTATGAGCTGAAAGTTTTTAACTCCTTCGATATAGAAACTCTAACCAAGAACTGCCTAAATCAGGAGGTACCACACATCATGGTCAACGACAGCGAATGTCAAATTTAGGAATCAAATGAAAATTTAATGCAGTCTTACTGGGATCATAAAATATGGACCAAAAGCAAGAGAAATTTATTTTTTTTTAACCATAAAAAGGATTAAAACTGGAGAATATTTTTAGCATTACTACAGTTTGTTCCCAAATGCAACTGTTTGCTGTTGAGACTACTGATAGCTCAGTAGGGTCTCTTGGCAACGGCCTCTTACCACAAAAATACCTATCACCATAAACATACATTATGTAAAAACTGATGTCCAGGTTGATTTAAGTTCCAATCCTGGAAATGAAATGGGACCGCAGTATTAAGAGATGTGGGCTAAGGTATTACGCATACAAAAAAAATGACTGCCAGAAAATGTATGTCTGGGCAAGCTGCACTCGCATTACCCCAAATGATTTACCAGTCACTATGGCTAGTCAATATTAAAGCTCAATCGTTTGGTAACGGTGTACTGACAGATTTAGAAATACACCATAAAAATGGAATTAAATAGGTCCTATTAAATACGGTCTGAAAGATCTTGTGCTCCTGCTGAGGGACTAACTACTTGTGTGTGGCACCAACTAGTAGTTAATGATTCTCGGATACGTAACACAGGAGACGAGAGCTCTGTTTATGTTGTTTCTCCACATCCCCTTTGGTAGGTGTGACATCAAATAGCTGACACCTCACCCCCCCACACCCCCGCAGTGAAATGTGTGTGGAGTGTCTCTAATGCAGACGAAGAGGTAAATCACGCGCAGTATTCACCCTCTGGTACAGTCAAGGCCATCTAGTGTGGGATCCCATGAGTAAACTTACTACTGAGCTGCAACAAATACAGTGAGGAGCTGAAGCATTAGCAAACCGACAGTCAGCAAGAAATCTTTCTACGAAGTTAGTTTAAGAATCGGTCACCCAAAGCCATAGCTGCACTGCGGTTAGCTTAGCATCCTGTAATTGTCCTATTTGGGCCTAAATGTCAGCTTTTGTTCTCCCCGTCTCGTAACGAAACAGGCTCGGTTTGCCCTCGCGTAGTATTTAACATCGCTAGGAGGATCATGTTCATTGCTGCGAGCAGCTCTGCATCCCCTCCAGTTCTGCAATACCCCATCTGAGACATGCAGCTGTGAATTTCCACGAAGATGCTATATACGATTCCTCTACGTACTATCTTTTGTGTAACCGAAGAATTTGCTTGCTTGTTTTCTATCAAATTGCTTACTGAGCAGAGCTCTTCACAGACCTGTCCACAATGATGTGCTTGTCCTTTTCCTGAAAGACGTAGCTGAAGAGGACTTTTTCTCCCAGTGCGTATGCCATTGCAGTTCCCACCAACGTTACCTGCCACTACGTTGCCGCTGATTTGATTTGCATCGATCCCTTTGAAAAATGCCCGTGTTTTCTCCAGACACGGCCGAACCGAGCCTCACCTGCAAATCCTGTCTTTACTGGACCTCTCCCAATCAGGCTTTTAATAAATGCATTAAAAGCTAGCCACGCTGCAGAATCCTAAGCAGCAGTAATGTTAGCCTTGTAGTCAAGATAAAACCCAACCATTTATTTCTAGTTTTTGTTTCTAGTCTCCTAACAGCTTTTTGATGTAGGACTCCAGCTCCCTGGCTTCGGGAGAGCCAGTGCTGTGCTGCGATGCAAGTGTGCAGGTGAGCTGTTGGGAGACCGAAAAAAGGGAAAGACAAGGAAACGCCAATTCAGAAAGAGGAAAGAAGAGACCTTAGTGGCGCAGAAAGAAACCACGCGATGTCCCTGTTGAAGGGGAATGACTGCAACAGAGAGGACGATGGAGGAATAAAGTCAGATTGGAAGGACCGTGGGAATAAGGAGGAGAAGTAGTAAGGAGAGGAGAAACTGGAGATCATGTCTTCACTCGAAAACTCTGTGTGATCTGGGGTAGTTGCGTATGCCCGGATCCATCCCGTCTCATTTTAGCACTCGCGGCGGCACCCAGGCTTCCTAAGCCACTTGCCCGATCCACCTTCAACGTCAAGAGCCCCTGGGCAAGCTGCCCCCTTGGGAACCATCTTGGCTTTTCCCACGGGTTCACGGGGAACCCTGTGCAGCCAGGTCTCTAATTTCCACCCCACCACCAGGAATCTTAACACCAGAGGACACAAATCCCTGCCTCAATTCCTCTAAGTCGCACACCTCAGTCTGCAAAGTGGCGGCAACAGAATTTCTTTGCCGTGGGGGGGGTGCTGTAAGGATGGATTCGGAAATGATGGAGAGGCATTTGGGCACTGTGTTGGAAGAGACGTGAAGGAGGACAGAAGCGAAAGAGAGCGGAGAAAAGAAATAGTGAGGAATAAGAATTAAAGGTCAGTAGGAAAGGAACTGCATCTCATGGAGAGCATTTTAAAGAAGCAGAGGGATGAAAACCAGCCTGAAGAAAACACATTAAATGAGGAAAATTGCAACAACAAAAAAGTGGAGAACAGGAAGAGAAAAAGAAGGAAAGCCCACAGGGACCGTAAAGTGATTCTGTATTTTTATGAAGACTTTCCACTTCTTTATTCAATTTTTTTGAATGCACGTTTTATTTAGTGGTTTTGGCTCTGCCTTTGCAAACAAAGCAGGCAGCACTACCAACAGCAGACTGGGAGGAGGTGAGATGCTCTTGGAAGTCACGCATCATCCTCTTTCTCCCTCTGAAAAGCTGGCTGGGTTAACCCCACTGTTGGGAAGATCTGCCAAGAGGCCACGGATGCTGGTATTATCGTTGCTGATTGGCTTCTTAGAAAGCACAACCTTACTCTGTATAGGCCAGTTTTGCAGGGTTTACCTTGCTGAAAAGACAGAGAAAATCCTGTAGGCAAAGGCTGATGCACTTCCATTACTGATATGACGCCTCCTCATGGGGAAGTGCACGTTGATGTTACATTGGCTACAAAGTAAAAATTAATTACGGTTGGACTCAATGATCTTAAAGCTCTTTTCCAACCTAAATGATTCTATAAATAGACTATGAAAAAGCATATAAAATACGGATTATAAAACCAGCACTGTACAGTTGGAAATGGCCATATATCGAATGTTTCTTTGCCCCAAAGTTTGATGCAACCGTCGAAACCATCTTGATAAACACGGTTTGGGATAACTGGGGAAATTCTGGCGCTCGTGAGTTATGCCAGAGGATATTACCTAAACTAAGAGTACAGGGCTTGGGTCTTCAGGATTTTGCCATACCCATTTACACGTGCTTGTATGCTGGGAGGGAGAAGAGGCTCTTCATGCTTTGTTCAGCAACGGAGGGCAGAGATTGCCCTGGGAGGAACCTCACGGTATTTTCTTGCTGTGAAGGGCTGAGGAATCCGCTCGCAGAAGCCGGGCAGGTTTTGCGTTGGAAGGACAGAGCTGGGAGCTGGGGATGGGAATTGTGGACACGGCTATGCTGCAGACGTGACTTGAAAGTCTGAGAAAGTCGCTGAACTTGCCTGCGTCTCTCTCCTCACTGACAGAACTGAGGATAACAATACTTAGCAAAGTACCAGATTACAAGTTTTTGTTTGTATTTGCACAGTGCTTTAAGATCCTGGCATCAAAATGTTGCTCCTTAGCTCAGGGAAGAAATTTTCTCTGTGTCAGGAATTCTCCCCAGCATGTCTCAGGTTCTTTTTTGTTGGTTTCTTGGTTTTTTTAACTCTACCTCCCTGCTCCCTTGGAGGTTTGATTTCTCGTCTTTGTACTTCATCTTCTGCATCAGAGAACTGCTGCTGCTACAGCCATGCAGCGCTCTCTCTGCCCATGCAGATGACAAATTAATCTAACATTTCACGTCTGAGAAATACTTATTATTTCTTCTATCCCTTTTGTTCTCGTAGTCGCAGTGCTTCTTGAATTGTGCGGCTGGCATCCCCGGGGAAGCTCTGCTTTCTTCCCAGAGAGACCACAGCAAGTCCAAGGACAGTGAAAAATGGAATATTATTTTCTTGCTGGCTTAGTGATTTTCATTTAGGATTCAGCAAATGCAGAGCCATCTGCTATGTATGAAATATCCAATAATAGTTCTCCAGTTGCTGAATTCTGAGTGGAAACAAGCCAGCAAGGGAGGCAGAGAGCCTGGCTTGCCTCGAACCTCCTCTGTAAGCGTACACAGGCAAACTGCACCAATGTCTTTGCCACCTGACCGTAGCAGCATTTCCAAAACTACAGGTAACTTGAAGATGGAAGCGGAGATCAGAGGGAGAGGACATTCAATTCTCCCTCTCTTGGTGATCCTCTGTATTGCTTTTCTTTGTTTAATGGGTGTATGGTGACATGGTCCCTTACAAAACATAAAATAACAGTGTTTTATTGTGGAAGGACTGATTCTCTCCCGCCAAAGCCAGTAGGACCTTCATCAAACATAAAATCACTGGGAACAGGCTCAGGAGCTACAATATTATCCCTGAGATCCAAGTCAATGGATGATAAGTGAAAAGAGATATAGAAATCTTGGCGGCAGGCGGCTTAGTGTATAAAAGCTACTTTCAGCTTTTCATGCCCAAATCCGCTTTGTTTCCCTGTAGACACACGGCACTTTGGGAGCTCCTTCCAACACACAGCTCTCTGCTTTCTGCTGCTTTCACTGAGCTTTCCTGCTTTTGCTGAAATTCCTTAATCTTCCCACCTCTCCTGAAGTTAATACTGTGTTATCTGCCAAATTAACTACTAGTACTGACATAAGTCGTTGGTTTCAGAGCTGTTGGGCTGCACAATTACATGGGGTGATTCAAAGCTTTACCAAAGCCACAGTTTTGGACCATCAGCGCTGCTGGGCAGACCTTACCTGGACTGAGGATTTTAGCATTAGCACAGCCACTCTGATATAGTTAAATTGATGCAAACCTCACATTAGTGTAGAACTAATGTAAATCATGCCTTGCAAAGAGTATAGTTTGTGAATACTTAACCAGAGCTTTGCTAGAGGCTGTATTACAAGAGGCAAGGACTCGGCTTAGACAAATTCATGCCTAGGAGATCATAGATCCATAGAACGTAGAACAGCCCAAGCTGGAAGGGGCCTGGAAAGATCATCTGGTCTGGGGAAAGGAAGCCTAGACGGGATTATCTAGCACCCGGTCCAGTCAAGTCTTGAAAACCTCCAGCGATGGAGACTCCACCACACCACAGTGATTGATTGTGCTCACTGTAAAATATGTCTTTCTTTCCTACTTATTTTTCTTACTTTTCTTACTTTTTCTTGACAGCTGTAATGACAAACGCAATTCTTTAGGTGCAAAACGAAGCTCTGGTTTCTGCAGCTCCATTGGGAGAGCTGGATTTTGCAGTGGATACTTTGCCCACGCAACCGTGAATTTCACTGATTTCTGAAGATGAAAGAGTGGCTGTAATAAATCATAGGTGCAAGCTGAGAAGGAGGAGGACCCCAGCCCCGCATGGAGATGGTGTCGGGCACTGTGCCGTGGGCAGGGCCGGTGCTGGCAGCCTCCGCGACGCTCCCCCGGCTGCACCACGGGGCCAGGACTGCGGCTCCCGGGGCTGCACCCAGCAGAGGGGAGAGGTGACCCGCAGGCACCACCTGGTAGAGGAGAACCCTTTATTTCATAGCCAGCCTCATCAGAATTAACGTAAGCAGGAGGGGCAAAATGCAGCGATTTCTGTCTGGTCCTCACTGCAGGACTGAGGTACAGGGGAGGAGATGCTCTGCAGGTAAGGTGATGGGCTAATATAAAAGAAGGCTGCGTACTGATGTGATTTCTGCTAATAATTCAGCCCACATTAGTAAAATCTCCAAGAGTTTGTAGTTCACAAGTCTCTGCTTCATCCTCATGGGTCAATCAGCTTGATGCTTCACGTCCCAAGCCGAGCAGCATGGGCACCTCCAAGCCAGACCCCTTTGGGTTTTGCAGCTCCGACAAGGCATTTGCCCTTTGGAGAGCTACAAGGTTCAGGTTGCCTCTGCCAGGGAACGGGCAACGCTACCTCCCAGACTGGGCATCACGACCCCCGCGGGGCTTCTCCACTGGTATTGGAGGGTGTTCTCTCTTCAGATGGTGTAAAAATAGGCTGGGGGGTTGGCGGGTGACTGCCAGGAGCCAAGGCAGGAGCACCAACCTTGTGGCAGCCCTTTTCCCATCATCTAATCATAGAATCATCGACTCAAGGAAGGGCTTGGGTGGGAAGGGACCTTCCGAGGCCATCGAGTCCGACCCCCTGCCACGGGCAGGGACACCTTCCACCAGACCAGGATGCTCCGAGCCCCGTCCAGCCTGGCCTTGAATGTTTCCAGGGAGGGGCCATCGACCGCCTCTCTGGGCAACCTGGGCCAGCGTCTCGCCGCCCTCAGCGTCAACAATTTCTTCCTTCTATCTAGTCTCAATCTGCCCTCCTTTAGTTTAAAACCATTACCCCTTGTCCTGTCGCTACAGGCCCTGCTAAAAAGTCTGTATATCATGGTTAAAAGATGTATATGATGGTTAAAAGGAAGCCGGCAGTGTCAGCGTAACTGTACAAGTTATCCCCAGCTCCCAAACTGCCCCTTGGAGCCTTAAGGAGGAGAAAGCAAACTGAGAAATGCCCTAATTCATATTAGGAGCATGGATTAGCAGAATGGAAGGTAACGGTACAATCCGCTTGCACCCTCCTCCAGTAACCAGCGTCACCATCTTTGCAGATCATGGGGCTGTTTCATTAGTAGCTAATGCCTGGGCCAGAAAACCCATCTATTTAAAATCATTAGTGGAATGGAAAAGGAACATCCCGTGGATTAGAAACAGTCTGTACAAGCCCTGATTTTAGATTTTCCCTTTGGATGGAGTGGTTTTTCTTTTAGCTTCCTTAGATACCACCGTGCTGGGTATAATAATGAGATAAGCAGACTCAGATGCCGTTAAACAGCAGATGAAAGATGCAGCCGTCATCATCACTGAAGACGTCAGGCATGTGGTATTCCGAGTTATGTGACCTGTGGGAGAATGACAAAAAAATCCTGAAATTTTATTCTAAAAAGGAAATCGCATGGCTGTGAATGAATCTTTGTGCCGCTAACGAACCCCATTGCCAGAGTTTGCCTGGTATTTTAGGGGATGCCAGCACATTGAGGGCAATAAAAACCACGCTCATTTTTACGTTTATGCAATCAAAAATACAAATGTGTGAGGGAAAACACTTTATCCCGAGAAAATTCCCTATTGCAGAGACTTGCTGGAGCACCTGCTTTATAGAGGGGCATGAAAAGCAAGGCACCGGTGAACTCAGGAAGGCTGATGTAGACGGAGCTGTGTCAGTAGATGAGTTTTCTCACTTTGGGGGGATAATATTGTGGCTCTTGCTGTTAAAATCCCGTTAATCAGCTGCTGCCCAGCGAAGGTCGGTGCTGGGGTGCCTGTGTGGGGAGCGGCGGTGGTGGCAGCTCTTTGGTGCAGCCGGGCGTTTTGGAGCTTGGGACCAAACACCTTCCCTGTGAACCAGACCCGAGACAAGCAAAGCCGCCCAGGAGCTCAGGGGAACACCCAGAGCCCACCGAATTTCTGCCATGCCCACGACACTGCTCAGGACAACCTGCACACACTGGGACCCCCTATTTTGGAGTTTCGAAGACATTGTTTTCATGGACTGATCACCCCATACACCATTTTCCTGGCTCCTGCACAGCCACCGACCTCCCTTCCATTTGCACCAGGTGGCAAATCAGCTCCAGCGTGTTTTGCACCTTGCTGCAATGGGTGATGGCAAAGGGGAAATCACATCTATCGCCTTCCCCACAGGTCACATCCATGCAGTGGTTTTTCCTCCTGGCTCCAGTGTTTCCTCCTCCCCAGACCCCTCTGAAGGACTGGGACCAGTTCACAGAAGACGCTGGAGTGGGCTCCTCGGGAGCGTACGGGTGGTGTGCGCACGGGACCCCGTTTTCCACTGAAATCGGTGCAAGTTTGGCTCGTGGCACGAAGCAGGAGTTCAGATTTCCTCGGTTCATCTCCTGGCTCTTCATCACACCTGTCACCGAGCCTTGGGAGCGGCGGCGAAGCTTTCCTGGGCAAATTGGCAGATGATGGAAACTGGTGCGAGTCCCTGAAGATCCCCCATCTCCTCAGCCCGTGGATCTGACCGAGGCTTCGCTCTCACCACCTCCTGTTGAAAGGGGGATAATTTTATTTACCTTCCTCCTAAGGATGTGGCAGGGGCGAGTGGTTTTGAATCTTGCTTTGGAGAGCAAATTGGGAAGTGTCACTATCAATGACTTCCCCCAAAATACAGCCCCTTCTAGCAGTAAATTTAAAAGGAGAAATAAACGTGAAAAGGCACCACTCCCACTATTAATTTCTTCACTGCGCTGTTCCCCTTCCTCTTTTATTCTGCCTCATTTTCATTCCCTTGCCAACAGCTCCTTGGCAGCTCTCATAAAAGCAATTATCATCTTTACTAAAGTTTTTGCAGGTTTTTTTTTTTCCCCCTTCATTCTGGAACTGAATATTCTCCGTAATGTCATTCTGTCAGTCCCAAACTTTGCCACCTGCATCGAGCCTCCTGCTCCGGCTTTTCTGCCACGTGCCCTCCCTTGGCATTTCTGGGGTTGCTCAAGGAGCTTTTCTCTTTTGCTAGAGAAGATGCTCGACCCCACACGGCCCCGAGATGCTTTTGATTGACCAGGACTTGGAAGCAATCCAAGGCATCACTCTGAGCGAAATTAAATATACCACCTTGTCCGCAAGTCTGGAGAAATTCATGTGCTTGAAGGGCAGGCACTGCACCTCCAGGAGATAGTTTCAATAACCTCTAATTTTATTTTGGCCAAGGTTGTACCTGAGAAAGAGACACGGAGCCCCGCTCTTTAGAGAAGCCATCCTGATAAATGGTCCAGATCTGACTTGCAGATCTGAATTTCTCCAGTTGGGGAAGTTCAGAATCGGAGCCAAATTGGCAATTTTGATCTAAATCCTCTCTTTTTGCTTTAATTATGTTTCCTGTTGGCTTCCTCTCTCATTCTAGACAGTGCGCAGGGTGACTCTGGGATAAGCAGACGATTACGCAGCTCTGATTTCCTTGGCCTGAAGGATGCTATTTTTCAGCTCATCTTGTTAAATAGCTGCTGTTGAGGGGCTGGGAAAGGCTGAACTTACCCGCAGCGGGACTGCTGCCCTGGACGTCTCACCAGCATCCATCAGGAGCGCCTGCCCCAAATGTTGACATCTCCTGAGCAGATGAAATAAATGGGGGGGATTCAACTCCAGGGTCTAAATTATAAGTGTTGGCAGCCAAGCAAGTCAACCTGTGCTTCGCCTACCATCAGCCAAGAGCTGACCAGTGGTGCCTGCGAGGTCCCATCCAGCAATGCTCATCCTGCTGCTGTTTTCTCTGCTTCTCATCTCCCATCCTGCTTGAACACGTTCAACTCTACCCTTTAGTGTCTTTGTGCTACAACGTGGTGTGTTCAAGGGTCCCAACAGGCATCATGGGCCCCAAAGGTGATCCCAGGGCTGGAGCACCTCTGCTGGGAGGAGAGGCTGGGAGAGGTGGGGCTGTTCAGCCGGGAGAAGAGAAGGCTCC
>JAVKLA010000017.1:28334106-28348353 GCA_034782735.1 Sagittarius serpentarius | reverse complement strand
GGGGGATGCACGACTGCCCGGGGGGGGGACGCACAAGTGCCCAGGAGACTGTACAACTGTCGGGGCGGGGCGGGGGGGAATGCACAAGTGCTGGGGGGGGGATGCACGAGTGCCAGGGGGTTAACACGTGAGCACCCACTTGTTCCCACGGCAGGTGAAGCTGGCAAGGCTGGGCTCCAGCGACGAGGACGGGGCAGCAGCGCTGCTGGGAGGTGGGTCGCGGGACGGGGACGCTGGCTGCGTCCCTCTGCCGTCGCTGGCCCCGCAGCCGCGGGCGCTCCCAGGCCCCTCGCGCACCCAAGGACCTGGGTGCTGGGGGCCACGTGCTGGCTGGCCCGTGGGCCCTCCCCAGCTCCCGCTGCGGCTGTGGGGTGCAGCGTGATGGGGGGACAACCCCCCCCCCCCAACCCCCGGCACACTGGGATGCTGGCCGGGCCACGCCGGTGTAACGGAGCTGGGCGCCGCGGTCCGAAGGTCCCCGGGGGGGCTCAGCCTCGCGCCGCCGACCCAGCCCGGTTAATGATTTGCCCGGCCCGTGAACTTGGAGGAGGTCGGGGGCTCGGCGGGACTTTGAGGCAGCCCTTGGCCAGACGTGTGGGGCTGCACCCCCCGCCGGCCGGGGTCACGGTAGCCAAAATGGGGGAAATGAGTGAAGCTCGTTCGTAAAAGCAAGCAGCTACTTTCAGTTCCCTGGCAGGGAGAAGAGGGTGAGGACGCCCCATGGCCATAGCAAAGGGGCTCGCCGGAAGCCGCACCGGCTGGTAGCTGCATCCGAAAGTAGCTCCTAAAATTCCCAGTTACAGCAAAATATCCCAGCAAAACCTGCCGCGAGTCCCAGTTCCTCCGACAGGACCGTGTCAGCTGTTTTAAAATACCCCCTGGCCTGCTCCGCGCCGGCAGAAAGGCAATTGCCCGGGGAAAGCTTTAAAAAAGATGTTTTCATGCTCAAAACCTCCCCGCCGGGTCCAGCACTCAGCCCGTTTGTTTTTCCGCGTAGCCGGGAACACGTTTCTCTTCCCGACTCCGCCAGGAAGGCTTCAGTTAGCGCCGCCGGGTAACGAGGATGATTAAACCCCGTGGGCCAATTTCCCCTTTTCACCACGCTGAGGCCGAGCTTCGAGGTGCTCAGGCGAAATTCCTGCTCCTCCTTGCACTGCAGTGGGGAGTTCCCGCGTATTTTATGGGGTGGCCACACCGGCCTGCCCCCCCCCCCACCCCGTACCCCATTGCTGGGGCTCCCCCGGCTGCGTTTCCCCGCCACGACAAGGCACCCCTCGCCCTCTCCCACTTTCTTGCAGGAGGACGGGGAAGGGACACCCCGAATACGAAGCCTTGGCCCTTTGGGGTGCAGCAGGTGGGATGCTGGGGTGCACCACGGTGCTCTTGCTAAGGGGCTCACGTTGGGGTGCTCACAGCGGGGTGCCCATGTTGGGGTGCTCAGGTTGGGATGTTCGCTTTGGGATGCTCATGCTGGGGTGCTCACATTGGGGTGCTCACGTTGGGGTGCTCATTTTGGGCTACCCACTTTGGGATGCTCACACTGGGGTGCTCGTGCTGGGGTGCCCACACTGGGGTGCTCGTGCTGGGGTGCTCACAGGGGAGTGCTCATGCTGGGGTGCTCACCTCATGTTGAGATGTTCGCTCTGGGAGGGTCATTGTTGGGGTGCCCACATTGGGGTGCTCATGTTGGGGTGCTCACGTTGGGGTGCTCACGTTGGGGTGCTCACGAGCCAGGGGCTGCTTTCTGCCAGGACGGAGTTGCAGGGTGCTGAGGAGGCTGCGCTGGCCCCGAGGGGCTCTGGCCTGGATCCCACCCTGCACCCCAGGCAGCGACCCCCACCTCCACCTCCGTGCTGCACGCACGCACCCCGCACTGCAGCTGGGGCGGGGTGGGGGGAAACACCCAAAACTGATCCTGCACCCCAAATCCCACGGGACCACCATAACCTTGAATCTTTAAAGCAGGAGGAAAAACACCCCGTTACGCAGCTTTTCCAGAATCTCCTTCACCTTTGGAGCGAACAAACCGGCTGGGCGTCCTGCTCCGCCAGCTCCCCGCGTTGACAGATCCTGCACACAGAGCAGAGCCTCCTTCTTAAATAAATATTTGACCGAAGGCATGAGCCGCCCCGCGGGAAGGCAGGCGGCAGGTCCCGACGCCGCGCTGGCCCCACGGTGGGGAGCACGGCTCCCCGCCAGCAAGCTGGGGATGCTCACCTTGTTTTTTCTTTGCTTTTTATTATCTTTCTTGCCAAAAGTGGAGAGCGGGGACAGAAGTGGGAGTGGGACCCATTTAATCCCATTTACTCGGTGCTACTTCACCCTTGCGTTAGCCGGGGATGGCCCCCAGTGTGATGGTGCTGGGGGTACCCTCCCCGGCTCAGCATCTCCTCTTCTCCCTCCCTGCAGGCACCCCCTCTCCCGGTGAGCCCCGGCAGCAGGCGGATGGCCCCACGGTGCCGGGGGACCCCAATAACCCCACTGCGGGGGACCCCATGCTGCACATGCCAGGCTGGACACCCCATTCCCACGCTCTCTCCAGCCCAGCCCCGAGGAACCCCGAGTTTCTGCGGCACCGGCAGCTGCCGGTTGTGCCCGTGGATGCCGGCACACCCATTGCGGATCCTGTGCCAGATGCCGAGGGACCCATCTACGAAAGCATCCGGTACAAATCTGGGACGCTGAAAAAGCCTTGGGATACCGGCAGCACCCCAGGGGACTCCTCATCCCTGCCCGCCGGGGACGAGCTGAGCATCCCCGTGCAGGAGGTGATCGCCCAGGAGGAGCCGGGCAGCGAGGGGAGCCCCGGCCCCGTGTACGCCCGGGTGTGCAAGCTGCCCCGGGCGCCGCAGCCTCGGCAGCTGGCCAGCCCCGCCAAACCCCAAGAAGAAACACCTCCATCGCTGCCAGAAAAGTGTTTCGATGTGGCATAGGATGCCCTGGAGATGTTTTGGAGCTGCCTCCAGCCCAGCCAGTTCGTGCAAGCTCGATGGAGGGTTTTCCCAGCTGCAGGCAGGAGCGCGGGCAGGCATGGGCAGCGGCCATGGAGAGCTGCCTGCTCCCTTCCCAGCTCTAAAATTAAGTGTAGGTGGCCCAGATTATCTCCCAGCATCCAGCACAGGGTCCCTGAGCGTCCCTCTGGGACACCTTCATTGCTGGGGGGCCCATGGGGAGTAGGCGGTGGGGTGACCCCCCCTGTGGGGTTGGCCAAGGGAAAACTGCAGAAGAAAAACGCGTGATTATCTTTTGGAGAAGCTCCAAAAAAAAATCCAAACATGACTTCCATGCATCATCCAGCTCGGATCCTCTGGGAGAAATCACCTGTAGCATGGTCTTGCTTCCCAGGAGTGAGAGTTTATGGATGGGGAGCTGTGTAAATAGTCCTTAATTGCTATTTTAACCATTTTTAATGGGTGTGCTGCACTCTGCTTCATCCCTGGGCGGTTTGGATGGGTTCTGCTGGGTGCGGGGGACAAGAATCCCATGGCTGGGGCTCGGGCAGGGTGGGGACAGTGGCCATGTTTTACTGGATCCTAGGTGTGGACTGGCCTGATAGAGTGGTGGGACTCGGCTTATCTCCCCCGCAAAAGGCTGGCAGGGCACCAGGGCGGCCTGGAGGGCAGCATATAATGGGAGCAGCGGTTACGTGGGGTGACTGAGATAACGCTGTTGTGCCTGCTCCTGGGATGTCCCTGTACCTCTGCTATGGCTGCAACCAGCCACCAGCCCCAGGCGGCTCCATGGGGACTGGCATGGCCCCATCTCCCCCTCTTCCCCGCTTTCCACCACCTCTCCTTTGCCATTCGGTGGCAGCCACCAGCGGATGCTCATCCCAAAGCAGGCAGAACCGAGGAGACCCATCGTCCCTGTCCCACCACTGAGACAGGAGGGTCTGGCTGCTCCCAGCTCTCCATCCCAGCAGGCATCCATCCTCTCCTCCCTCCTTCTCTCATCATATAAACTTCTAAAGCAGCCTAGGCTACAACCCCAAGTGCTCCTCCTTCTCCCCTGTTTGCTCCCGAGCTCTGCATCCCGGCAAAACACCGAGCCGTGTCGCACCGGGATGTGGCATCATCCCCGTAGCCCCACCTTGCCGGGCTTTGCTTCTCCCCTCCCGCATCCACCCCCACCAGCACCGACTCTGGTGGCTGACGTGCCACGGGCCACAGCGGAGAAGCCAGGGAGGAGACTTTGCTGCTACGTGGTGGCTTTATTGAGGGTGAGTCAGAGAGAATAAAAAAACAAAAGGGATTTCACTTTAAAGGGACAAAAAACACCAAAAAAAAAAAAATAGCCTGCAACGTTATTCCTGGCTCAGGAGCCGGCAACGTTTCTATTTTCACTTGTTGCTAGTTGGAAGTGGGCTGCTGCAAGCGGCGGGGTGAGTCATCTCGGCACAGCCCCGGCACGCCGTGTCCGGCACGGCTGTGCCGGCACGGCCGCGTTCAGTGAGGCAAGGTTTGGGTGGCTTGGAGCCACGGGGAGTCAGAGGTTTCTGCTCGCCTGGGTCTCGCCCCTGCCCCACAGACCCACCACCCCCTTGGAAGCACCGGCTGTCACTGATGGAAGGAGGTGCTGCCACTTAGGGGCTACAGATAACGGAACCCCCAGCGCAGTGGGGGCTGGCGGGATCTATATGCTCACCTGCCTTCCTGCACACTCACCTGCCTTCCTATACAGTCCTCTGCCTTCCTATCCATAGGTGCTGTTTGTAGCATCCCCCTCGAGCTGGAGCGGCGTCTCTGCAGGCAAGTGGTGGGGCAGGTGTGCGGCCGTGTACCACTCCACACCGTCTGCAACCCTATATAGAAACACCAAAAATTGAGATTGAAGGAAAAAATAGTGTCTTCCCTGGCAGGTTTCTGTTCTTATGGCTTTGCTGTCACCTGCAGCACCCGCCCTGCTCCTCCGCCATGGGGACGAAGGTCCCGAGCTGCGTCCTGGCGCTGCCAGGAAGGAGAGAGGTGACAGTTTGTTGTCCCGTGAGGAGTGCGCGGGGGCTGGAATTGCTTGAAATGCCCCTAAAGGAGACAAGGTCTGGTGCTGCTGGTGGAAATCCGTGGGAAACACCATTTTAATAAGCAGCAAAAAAACCAGTGGGGGGCCAAGGGGATGCGTAACGGCCCCTGGCTGCTGCCCCAGCGTCAGGTCGGGTCTGACTTCAAACCCCTCACACCTGCATTGCTGCAAGTAATTTTAGCAGCATAAGGGAAAACACTGGATTTTTAGGAGGATGACGCATGAAGATTTGAAAAGACTGAAGATTTTCTTGGTTTGAGCCTGGTTTGCCCTGGCTAGCTCAGGAGGGGTGTGTTGGCATGCTCCCTGTCCCTTAATAAATATTAACCCATCGGTTGATTTATGACATCTTACGGGTGTTGTAAAATAGGGGAGCGGAGTTAGAGGATTTGGAAGCTCGCCCATCAATCGGAAGGGTAAATCTTTATGAAAGAGGATTCCTTTCATCCAGTTCTATCAGAATTATTTGGGTTTAGATTTAATATATCTAAAAGAGGCATCTTTGCTTCTTCGGACGTTGTTGGAGAAGTGGGTGGTGATGTTGCTGGTCTGTAGTTGAATGGGGATGGGAGATAACTCAGGACCTTCCTTCTCCACTGGAAAGGGAGAAGGCCAACCTTCTCTCTCCAGCCAACCAAAGCATCTTTCATAAAAAAAGGGTAATACAATTAAAGGTAATACAAAAAAAGGTAATAAAATTAAGTGAAAAACAAGCAGAAAGAGATCAAACCAACCAACTCCTACCTCCTTTCCTGTCATCTTTCTGTATCCCAAAATTCCCAGACTAGGGTGAAGTTGCCTCCCATTCCGCCTTCAGCAGCTGGAGCATGTTGACATCTGCTGCAAGATGGGTACAAGAGGATGGAGGTCAGAGAAGGTGGTGAGATGCTGCAGCGTGTTGGTGACCCACTGGCACGCCTGGGCTCGGAAGGAAGACCCTGCAGATGCAAAAAGGCAGGCAGCCTCTGAAATATTCGCAAGATTTCACAAATATTGCAGCCAAGAGATACGTTGCAGTGGGACAGGCTGGTGGAGGAGAGCCCTGGGGTGGTCAGGAGGCCACCCTGAGATGCCAGCATCCTGCTCGTGGAGAGCAGCTCGCTGGAAAAACATACAGACTCCAGGGTGACAGCCAACCCGCAAGGCAGGTGTTAGGGATTTTCTTTACGTGCCACTCAAAGGAAAGGCCAGTTAATTATTAATTTTCTAGTTTAAATGAAGCAGAGTGAAAGAAGGAGGGTTGGCTGGGTGAGAAGCTGGGGACTGCGGGAAAGGGCAGGTTGAGATCAACACGGGCAGGCCCAAGAAGAAACATCCGTGATCCTAAAAACCCACCTGGGGAGAGATGCCGAGATCTCATCTGCTGCCAGCAAGCCCCAGGAGAGGACGAATCCTACCTGTGCCGTGTGTGTCCAGCCAGAGGCCTCCAAGCCCTCTCACCCAGCTCAGACAGAAGATCTCCCTAGGGTGCTCCCAGCCCTGGGACCTTTTGGAAGGGAGGAGATCCAGGACAGGACAAGCCTTTGCTGACATCCCCCATGAAGGGTCTTGAAGCCTTCAGCAACCTGCAGGTCGGTCACTTTGCGAGCCAGAAGTGACGTCTTTGTATTTAAGAGCCCTTGGTGGACTTTTCTTCCATCTATCTGTCCCGCAAGTTTCTGGAGCCATGTGAACCTTTAGCAGCTGGAGCATCCTGCGGCAAGGAGTCTTGCAGCTCCGCAGGGGACTGAGATGAAAGGCTCCTCTTGGTTTTGAACTTGTTACAAACCAGTTTCACTTACTATCCCTTCTAGTAAAGGAAAACGTACTGTCTCCGAGCCACTCACCAGCTTATAGACCTCTGTCACACTCCTGCTTGGTCTCCTTCCTCCTCACCAGTGACACAGTCTGTGCGGGTCACTGTTTCCCCCTCATATCAGAGCTGATACAGCTTTTTCATGCAGAGGAGCTCCTCCACACCTCTGATGGTCTTCATCACATTCTCCAAACAAGAGAGTCTTCCCCAAAACTGCCCACTGAGATGCGGTGGAGAAGGTCCAGCTTGCACGCAGTGGTCCGACCCATGGTGAAGGGCCAGGCTCCTTAGCGTGAGCGCCCTGGCTTTCTTCCTAGGAGCTCCGTATCTCACCGGCTTGGATCCACTCAGACTCCAAAATAAACCAAACGCAGATGCAAGACAGAGCCCGTGCCCGATGCACTTGACTGAGTACTTTGTAGAGACCTGGAGACTGTTGAAACCATGTGGACTGCAAGGCAAGAGCAGTGCTGGGAGTGAAAGCAAAGAGTTAAAAATGAGCAAGCCAAAGGAAAGGGGGCGGAGGGGGGGGAAAGGCAAACAGGCCAGAGTTTAAAAAAAAAAGGAGAAGGTGGCAAATTGCAGAAAAGGAAACCTCGAGGGTGTCTCTTCCCCTCTTGGCTTCTCCTGGCTCAGAGAGCGAAGAGGAGGAGAGGCTGGAGCCCGCGGGTCTGCTCCCACAGCCGGGCTTGTCTCCCGGAGAAGTCGCCGAGACTCCAGCATCGAGCAAACCTTTTCCCTGGCAAGAGCAGGAGAGGGGCTGTGAGCTCGCTAACGCACCCTTAAGAAGCGCATGCACTGCAAAGAAGCTGGTTATCGCCGCGTTTCAACATTTCCACGAAAGCCAGGATCTGCAGCGAACGGCTAGAAGCACCATTTCCTCCAGCAAAACACAGCTGGGGTGCTTACGCCGCCTGGCAGGCCACGATTCGGAAATGCGGGTTTCGGGACGAGTTCTTTAATGCAAGAGCGGGCTCCGCTTCCCTGTGGGTGTCCCAGCAGCCCGTGGGAGCCGGGAGCCAAGCGCCTTTGCTCCCTTCCCCCTTCCCGGCTCCGTGGGCAGCTTGTTGAGACGAGCCGGCGCTGACTGCTGGGCGCTTGGCAGTGATGGAGCGGGGAGCCTTGCCCGGGTTTGGCTGGGCGAGTTCCCCGAGTCGTGCACGGCAGATTTGGGATAAAATACACTGAACAGGTTGTCCGCTTGTAATTTGGGGAACAAGGAGATGCCATGGCGGTGCAGGCACACCGACACAGGGTGTGGGCACCGCCGATACGCGGTGCCTGGGGGATGAAGGATAAACAGGCACAGTCCCGTTATCACATCAGAAAATAATTACAAGGTTACAGAAAAATGGAAGGAAAGAGAAGGAGGAGCCCAGGAGTCCCTGGATGATTTTAAGGCGATTGCTCCCCAAATAAGCTTTTGCTGATGGGGCTCGGTTGGTGACCTGCAAGAGGAGAGCCCCCTTGCTAGAGCAGGTGCTGGCTTTGGAGGTTTTGCTTTTACGTGGCCCATCTGGTGCCCATCAAACACTGTTTTTTCAGAATATCAGGGAGCACTCGCATCATATTTCCATTTTCCTACTTGCATTAGAAAAAGCAATTTTTTTAACATGCAAGTGGGGTGTCTCCGTGGGCCTTAGTCACACAGTGCCTGAAAATAGCACCCTGACATAGACTTTTCAGCTAACGGTGATGCACCACGCAAAAAAAAAAAAAATCATTTCCCCCCTTTTTTTTCTCCCCCTAAGAGCTCGTTGCATCAAGCAAGGGCCGAGGGCCAAAAGCTGGAAGCAAGAGAGAGGCAGTGGAGGCAACTGGGAAATTTGCAACCTGGCCAAGGTCTCTGCAAACCTCTGCCAGCGCCCGCCTCTCCTCCTTCCACAGCCCCCTCCAAAAAGCAGGGGGAGAGGAGGAGCAGGCCTGGGGCGTCGGCGGTGCTGTTCCAAGCCCACCGCAGGCGTCCTTACCGATGTTTACATCGTTCTTTCCTGTTTCCTTTTTTGTATTACAATTGGAAATCCCGAGTGCGGCCAGGCTGCCATTGAAAGCTCCTCGCAGCTGTGCCACGAAGCGTAAACAGCCGGGGAGCCCTTTATTGCACTATATACGGACAAGGAGATGAACTCCCTTTTTAATTTTGAAATGAAACCCCCCCCAAAAAAGCACACACTTTCTTTTCAAAACGTGCTTACTCCTTGCAGTTTGTTTCATCTGAGATACCTCCGCTGAAAAGCATTCCCTACAAACAAAAAGCAGAAGTGCAGCACAGAGCAAGCGTCCAGGGCACCAGTTTCTGCCTTCTGCATGAAATGTTGCAGGCTGTTTTGTTTATAATGTGGAAAAGAGCCTGGAGGGCACTTGGATGGAAGCAAAACTGCAAATGGCTGAATTGCATAACCAGGAATCACGGCCGCATATTACCATCTTCCTTGCAACTTAGAAAAGAAACAGCGGCGGCCGAGAGCTGCAGGACGTGCGTAGGATCAGAGTTTCCTCCATGGATGCTGACGTGACGAATACCACCGCCTCCACGGAGCTTTCCTGGGTCCCCCTGCTCGTGCAAGACTCTGCAAATAACTGCGTTCCAGAAAGCTTTCCCGACGTCACGTTTCACTTTGCTGTACGTGGCTTTGCGGATAATCTTTTCAAGCACCTCCCAATGTCCTGCTCAGCGTCCAGCACGCTTCCGCATGGGAGAACTGGCAAAATTGCATTAAAAGGGCGTTAGGATCAGATCACCAGCTTTTGTGTCAGTGACTGGAACAGGCATGTTGCAATAACCGGCTTGCTGAAAAAATAAAAGAAAAAAAAGCTGGGATTATTTCACTTAAAAACAATAAGCACGTAAATTATTCTTCGCGGATACCTACTTCCCCTCTCCCCAGACCAGCCCCTGACCACACGTTTATCGCGGCGGCTCTGGATCAGACGAGGGTTCATAGCTGCTTGTAAATCTGGGAGGCTTTTCTCCCTCCAGCTTGTTGAGAGCATAATCTGCTCCCAACCAGAGGCTGCGCAGAGGCACACGCGCCAGCCCACCGACCTCCTGCTCACCACGGCGTGCAAGAACTTCATCTCCTCCCTACAGCCCAATTCAAGCTCTTCCTATACGTTGGAAGAAATTACACTCTGCAAAACAGAGATGAGCAAGGCAGGTGCCCTGAATCCCGGCAGTCGGCTGCTTGCAAGAGGTAATGCTCAGCCACGGCTTCCTCTCGCAGTTCTCGGCTCGCCAGAAGTCGCTGGGGGAGATGAACCGTTTTGCGCGGTCGCCACAAAAGCCCTCCTACCCCACGAGAAGTGGTTTTGCAAGCCTTGCTTCAGGAAGGTAATTAATCGCCCGCAGCATGTGAAGTAAGCAAAAAGTCCCGTTGAGACGTGATTAACTTCAAATCGATGGAATTGCTCACGCTTTTAGCACAGTCCTCGGCATAATTTTGCCGTGGGTCAAGTTGCACACCTCCAAATAATTCCCAGGCGTGGGTGAGGAGTTAGCACGGGCTGTGGATGATTTCCAGGAGGCAGCTGGGATAAAGCAACTCTTCTCCCAGGTCTAAGAGAGTTCAGTAGTGGGTATGTGGCCAGATTTTGTCAGTGGTCCTCAAGGCCTTAGTGTTGTTGAATTCACTAATGTCGTTGTTGCAATTGAGGTCAAAATTGGGAAAAATAAGGGAAACTCTCCCAAATCCAGCGGGCTTTTGTTAAGGCCAGGATTTTAAGCAAATACTCTCCGCCTACAATACAATACAGCAGGCATTCGGGCGTTGCACAAGAACGAGGGGTTGAAGGCAATCGTTTTAGATGGTGTAGCCTCCGTTGTAGATGGACACCGTGTCCCACAAAAGAGGCTCCTCACTTCCAACGGCCACCCTAGCAGTGCTGACAAGCTCTGAGGTCCTGCGGGATGAAACACCCCCCGAACGGGGGGAGAAGTCTGATTTCCCAACCAGATGGCCCGGACAAGATGCGACTTTGACGAGTGCCTGCATCTTGAGTCTGGGAGGGCTTTCAGCTCTTCTTCTGCCGGTCTCTGCTGTCAATGCTCGATTTGGGAAGGAGGGCAATGGGCAATGATGGGTCGGTTGACTTGCGTAAGTCACTGCAACTGCAGCCGTCAGGAAGACGAGCTTCTGTGTCTCAAGAAACCCAGAGGGCAGCATCCAAACTCACGGAGGATGCTTTGTAGGAAATTCTTGTACTTTCCTTCAACTGCACGGTCGATAAAAATTTACTTAATTTTCTCCTCCCCACATTTCTTCCTCAAATGTCTTGATCCCATGAGCTGAGGATTTTAACAACATCACGTTCAAAGACTGAAAGAATTAGCAACTTTAAGATTGAGACCTGGATTTTCGCAATCTGGAGTTGCTCGGATCACAGTATGTGTCGGTCCTTTGTAATAGCAACGACATGCAGGAAAACCTAGTGAAAAACTTCCAGTGTATTTAGTTAATTTGGTATTGGTGGCTTGGCCCTGATTCATCTCTTATCAAAACAAAATGAATTATATTAATAGATTCAAAATGTCAGTTAAGCGGTTTATCCTGAGCTCATGTATTCAGAAATGAATAATCTCTTGAGGTCGAGGGACAGAGGCCAAAGCGAAATGCCGGGCAGAGGAGCAGGTGGGTAAAACCAAGCCACACTTATTCAACTGCTCAGCATTGCTGGACTCAAACATTTAATATTAATTGAAATTAAAGGTGTGAGTAATGGTCATCCTGTGGGCATGGGTTTTTTACGTATGGCTTTTTTTTTTCATTGTGTTTTTTTCCCTCCTCTTTTTTAAAATGTTGCACAATTAAATAAAAAATTGGGTGTATTTCTCACATTGCATACATAGCAATATTGGGAACACTACAAAGAGAAAGAGTAAAAAAAAAAAAACCACCAGAAATAAGCTTATCTTAGTTCTACTTACATAAAACAGGCTAAACAATCATTATATATTTTTAATTGGGATTTTTCACTTAGGGGTTCATGGAGATTCACCAAGATTCCCTGTCAATTTCTGAGACCAAGGTTTTGTGGGACAGGAAAGGAAACCTCTATTGTAGATAACTGGTTTAAAAATTTTCAGAAACCAAGGGTAAGAATAAACAGTTTCATGTCCTTTCCCCAAGGCAAGAGGATAACAGATGGAATCCCTCACGGATCTGGACCGGGCAATTTGTTGTTCAACACATCATTACAAAAATCTAACCAGGGAGTGAGTAGTGAGGTGACAACGTTTACAGGCAAAGTTGTCCCAAACAGCCATGCTTGAAACCTGGGAAAGATCTCACAGCACAATGCGATGAGGAGATGCAATGGCAGATGTGACTTAATGTCAGTAAGAAACACATCTTGGAAAAATTATGCTAATCATACGTATAAAGTCACGGGCTCTAAATCAGCTATTACCTCTCAGGAATAAAAAAATTTGGGGGCGATTGTTGATAGTTGTCTTAGAAGATCAGCTTAACACTCAGCAGTAGTGAAATCAAATGCTGGCAGCTGTCAGAAAAGAAATAGAAACCAAAATAGTAAACATCATTATGCTGGTGTACAAAATACCACATTTGGATGACGGATGCCGATCTGGCCACCCCATCTCCGAAAAGCATATGTAAAACTACTAAAGTTACGGAGAAGGGTTATCATGGTTAATCAGAGGGAGAAGCCAGCTTCTGCGTAAGGGAAGACCAAAAGTCTGCAAAGGACGTGACCGGTGAGGCAGGGAGGGAGAACGTGATAGAGCTCAAGAGTCACAAATACTGCAGGGGCGACGAAGGAATAATTAGGCAGTAAACACCTAAGACAAAAGCTGGAGACACCCAAGAAATTCCCAGGCAAACAAAAGCAAGGAAGTTTTTCACGTAACACATCGGCCCTTGGTGAAGCTGCGGGGACAGGATGTGGCAGAGACCAAACAAATTAAAAGGGTTCAAAAAGGGACTAAAGAAATTAATGGATTAGAGGTGCATTAGTGCTATTAAACGTGATGGGCGGATGCTCTCCAGATTGAAAGTGGACTATTAACCACAGAAAAGCTTTCTACCCTACGTGAAACGATCTCCATGCAAGATTTCAAAGGCCGCTCCCGAGCCACATGCGCTCATCGGCGCTACCACGCTTGCTCACACTCTTAGCAGAGATGTCACAGGGTGTCAACTCCAAACCCAGCCACGGACCTTCTCGTTTGGGGGTCAGGTACATCGACGTGTCGGATGAGCTTTACGCACCAGTATCAATCACCTTACGTTTTATTGGTATACAAAGGCATTAGCTGCCCAGGACTGGGTAAGTGTCTGGGATATTTAAGCAGTGCATCATGCACACGTACTGCTTTCACTGTATTATTAAACACTTTCTGTCATACTACACCTATAACAAGTCTCTAAATCTGGACTACATACAGGCACCACTAGGCCTTATTCTCCTCAGATTTAGCCCATTTAGTTTACTTTAAGCTAAGATTTAATCTGACATCAACCCCAAACTCTGACAATAAAGGTAGAATTAGTGCAATGAGAATCGGTAAAGCTGGGAAGGAGAGAGGTCAAGTAACATTCTACAGCGTTTCCCATGGCCTTAGAAGAATTTTACAAGGTTTAGGACAGACAGCTGATCAGTGCAGTTATTTATTCACTCTTATGCATTTATGGCTTTTTTTTAAAGGGCTGTAAGTGATTTTTTAAAACACAGGGGTGAAGAAATGTCTCTAGAAGCAGGAAGCCTCTGTGCCTGATGCTGTGGCCATGCTGTGCGCCTGGGCTGGGTATGCAGCCTAGCTAGGACAGGGCTTACTTGCCACGCAGCCGTGCCTGCCGCTCCCCGCCTCTTTGCTTCTTGCACCGAAAACAACGGAGTGAAAACACAAGATCATTTTCCCTTAACTTTAACCGAACTTTTCCTTCTTTTAATAAAATAAAACTATGGTCCCCACGTGCCAACCTGAGGTTGAGCCGCCACCTTTACTCCCCCGTTTGCCGGGCTGTCCCCCCCACTGAGGAGCAGCCCACGCCACCCCCCAGGCTGTGGCAACGCCGGGACTGAAGGCAGAGCTCCCCCCTCCCTCAGAGGGAGCTCACCCCCCCGCCCCGCCTCCAACGCAGAGGGGAAGGCGGGAAAGGGGCACGCCGAGCCCTCACGGCTCCTCGGGGCCGCCGGCCCAAGCGGGCCGCCCGCGGTGTTCCCCACGGGAGACACTCCCCGGCACGGAGGCTGGGCTGACGCCCGGCGCTCGACAAGGCCCAAGCCGGGCCTGCCGCCACGCCCCCCCGACAAGCTGAGGCGCGGGCCTGGCTGACCAAGGAGGGAGGGAGGGCGGGTCCCCGACGCCGAGCCACAACCCCCACCGGCTGCCGGGAAGGGGGCCAGCTCCTGGCACACACCCCCCCCGCGGGCCGGGGGCCGGGCGCCGGGGCCGAGGGAAGGCGGGAGGCCCC
>JAVKLA010000017.1:28319663-28330352 GCA_034782735.1 Sagittarius serpentarius | reverse complement strand
CCTCCTTCCCGTGCATGTCCCGCCCAACCGAGGCCTGTGCCCCGGTGCATGCTCCCCCCTCCCGGTGCATGCCCCGCCCCCCGGCTTGCCCGGTGCGTGCGCGCGTGTGTCCCGTGTCCCCCGTCCCCGTGCGTGTCCCCCGCCCGCCGCAGCCCGCCCCGCGTACACGTGCCCTGCCCGGTGCCGCCCTCCGCGGCAGGCCCGGGCACACGCCTCCTCCTCCCCCTGCCTCCGGCCCTGCCATCTTCCCCACGTGCCGTGGGCCCTGCACACGCACGCACGTCCACACGCACACCCGTGTCCGTGCACACACGCGTGGCCCTCTCTCCTGCTGCACGCTCGTCCCGGTTGCCCGCACGACGGCTGCAAGTCAGGCTCTGCCGGCATCGCTCCCAGAAAGCAGCAAACTCCCGCCCTTTCCTTCCTGGCTGCCCTCGCCACCGCGGCTGCCGGCACCCACCGGCCCGCTGATGCCTGGCGAAGCCTCCCCTGCCTGCGCCGGCATTCCTGCCTGCATCAGAAAATGCATTTTTAGGCAGGCGGGCATCCTCCGAAGGTGTTTTCCTCCATAATCGCCCGGCAGCGGCCAACGCTGGCGTGGGTGAGGTTCGGGGAGCCCTTCCCGGCGCTGCCGGCAGGGATACGGTGCAGCCCCGCGGTGATACGTCCGCGGGTGTAACCCAAGCCGTGAGCACTGAGGCAGGATTAGGAGGAAAGTCTTGGGAAAGCGCCTGGTTTGTATTATTGTCCGCGAGGGTTAGGTCGCAGGTGGGTTTGGCTCCGTCCCGGGGTCAGTAGATCCTTGGCGCTTTTTTTTTTTTTTTTTTTTTTTTAATAAAAGGCCCAAACTTTGCAAACCACTCCGTGCAGATATGTTGTTTCCCGATCAAGTGTGCCAACGCGTGCAGGGCCAGAGTACGGTTTATAAAGGGCTCCAGGACGTTTTGGGATGAGAAGGGGCTTTTTGGAAACAGCGGGCTGGGAGAGAAGATGAAAAACTGGAGTTTATTGTCAGTTATTGCGGCATTTAGGGTCTCTTATAGGGTGGACTTTGCGATCTGGGTCGCTGATCCATGGCTTGGTGTTCTGTGGCAGGAGTTAGGCTGGATTTGAGGAAACTACCAGCATTTATCCCTAAAAAAAACGGGGGGAAATGGGGTGTGCTGTAATTGCACGTTCTCTGGGGAGGGGATTTGTACTGGTGGTCCTGGTTTGCGCAGCACCACGGGCGCAGGAGCTGCCTTTCTACCAGCAAACCCCAGACAAACAGCAGCGGTCTGAATGCTGGGGCACCCTCTCTGCTTTGCCGTGGTCCCCCAATCTTCCTTGCTTGCTAAACGAAGCAGTCCTCGTTTGCCAAACGAGGCGCCTGCTTTCCCAAAACACCCACCCAGGCTTTGCTCTGCCGGCAGCAGCGGCAACGCCGGTAGGCATAAGGGCTGACGTTTTCCCCCGGCGCGAGCTGGAAAAACGCCGTCCAAAATACACGCCCGGCATTGAAGCAAGAAATAATTTGGGATCTGTGCCGGCTCTGACCCCTGCGGCGCGTGATTGCTAACAGCTGGGAGGGCTCGCAGCGGCAGCGTGGCCTCCCGGCTCCGCCTGCGCCTCTGACGCCCTCCCAGCTCTCGCTCCTCTTCTTGCTTTGTGTTTTGGGGCACGGGGCGGGGGGAGGATTTTTAGGCGTTGGTGTGTCACCCTTTGGCTATGGGTTGAGGGCCGAAATGGGATCCGGTATTCAAAGGTCTGCTGGAAGCAGATGTGGCTCTGAAAACTGGCTTTTGGGAGGGTTTTCCTTCCCCTGGTTGCAATCGCGCCTCTCTCCTCCTTCCCGCTCCCCCGCCACCACCCGGACCGGAGGGGGAAGGAAAGGGAAGGTGAAACGAAACCCTGAAGGAAACGAGAAGCAGCCTCCCACCTTTGGTGTTGCCCTCCCCGTACCTGGCCACCAGCCAAGCGCTGCCTTGAAACCGGTGTGTGCCAACCGTCGGGGAGACGGCAGGGATTCGGTGCCGTTTTCTGCGTGGTGGTAGCACTGACGTCGCCACATCGACTCCCTGAGCCCTTGGAGGGGCAGTTCCCAAATCCCAGTGCCCGGGATATCCAAGAGCAAGGTTTTAAGGTGATGCGGGAGGAAGTGTGGTCTGGTGGTTAATTCATGCGGTGAGGTGGAGGGGCTTTGCCACAGCTTCGCTCTGGGATTTGAGGCAAACCGCTGTGTCCCCCCCCAGCCCTTTTAGTCTCCTTTTGGATGAGAAAGTCCTGTATGGGTATATAGGAGATTTGGGAGCAGAGCCGCTTGGCCAGGTCACTTGTGTTCGTCAGAAAACATGTTGCACCGTAGAAAAAAAAGACATTATCGGGCAGAGTGAGCTCTGGAGCATCCCTCAGTGACACCCGTACGCTGTGAAGTCTGGCGTGTTCCTTCGGCAGGGCGACGCGAGAGGGAAGCCGGAGGAGCGGCTCTGCTCCGTCAGCTGCCACGGCCTCTTTGATCCTGCTCCGGAGGGAAGGCAATGACGGTGGCGAAGTCCCTGTGCGTGGCGGGACGGGCAGCCCTGGCGCGAGGTGCTCTCCCCAGCATGCCTCTATCCATTTCACACCCTATCCTTCTCTTCCTGCTCTGTTCTTTATGGCTCCTAAGGAGCTGTTAATTTTCTACTGGGGGACGGCGGGATTTCAGGGGAGGACAAAGCGAGCTGAGTGCGTACGGTTATTCATAAAACCGCTCATAAATCTCGGGCGTCCTTTGAAGTGGGACGTGGTTTGGAGTAACCGTTCCCGGGACAGTCGGAGGTCGAGAGCAGCGGCAAGCTCCCCTTTCCTTCCTTGGGATACTTTTTCTCATCCGAGATAGTGTGCAAGACAGTGCCGCGTAAATCAGATGTCAAAGGAAAAAAAAAAATGCGGCCACTTCGTGACAGGAAACCGAGCGTCTCTTGCAGCGACCCTGCGTGAGGAGGGGAGGGTCCGGGTGCAAGAGCCCGGTGGCTCAGGGTTAATCCTCTTGCACAAGCAGCAGCTCCTCGGAGTTGGACTCTCTGTGGGCCAGGTTACACTCCAACCCAGACACCCGACAAACACCTGCAGCCCCTGTCCAGCTGGGTGACACTCGCTGACAAGCCCCAGCTGGGTGACAGAGGTGATGGGTTTGTTGCGGTACAAAAGCATGTGGCTTTTATGGTGCACCCCAAGATACAGGACCCAAGCCTCTTGCCTCCTCTCCCTCCTCCCGAACCCCAAGTGCCATCACCCTTTGGCCTCGCCGCAGTGTGCATCCTCGCTTCCCGTGCTCCTCGGAGAGGGTGTTGCAGTGGAGGGGACGTTGGGAGGAGGATGGGATGGAGGAGGACAGCACGTGCTGCTGGAGCCGTCGGATTTATCCAGGCTGGATGCGTCATCTGTCCCCATGCCTGGGTGTCCCTTGCTTTTAAGGAAACCTGTAAACTCTTCTTTTTTTTTTTTTTAAACAGAAGTAAAATCTGCTCTCTGGATAGGCTTGCTAGTAGAGCTACACCAACACAAAGAAAACCTATGTCAGAAGAAAGGGGAGCTATTTGGGGGGCAAAAATAAGTTAAAGATAGTTATGAAGAAACAGTTTAAGGTAAAAATGCTCCAAATTCTTCCTTTTCTAACAAAGCAAGGCAGGAGCATACTCCCATTTCATTGCCAGACTGACCTTGGGAGGGGTGGGCATGACCTGCAAGCTTGGACAAACCTCTCCCAAAAAGATGAGAGCTCCCGACAAGAGGAGCATCGGGGTGCGGGCTGAGAAGGGGCTCTGGCTTTTGCTGCCAGAGAGCTTTCCTCCCCTGCCGGGGCACGGGCAGGGGAGTTGCAGGACTGCGCTGGGCATGGGCCCAAGTCTAGAGGTCAAGGTTGAAGAGCGCTGATGGCAGGTTTCAGCGCGATGGGCAGAAATAGCTGTGGTGGCCTCGGGAGTGTGCGCCGGTGGCAGCTCGAAAGCGGAGCGTGGGCTCCAAGGGCTGTCCTGACTGCGTGTGTGGGTTTTCCTTTGGGCTAGCTCATCCCTTTTTTTTTCCCAGAGGGGTTCAGAAATGACTGTAAAGACGAGCCACAGGCACCGCTCTCCCCACATCCCCAAGGGTTCTCGGTGCCTGGGGATGCCGGAGCAGCAGAGGGCTGCTTTCTTAGCAGGGTGGCAGCTGGGGCAAGACACTGGTTGGACGTCATGGTCCTGCACTGGAGGTAACACCCCCGTGTCTTTCTCTTCCGCAGCGTGTCCGAGATGGCGAGCGTGCTGTCCAGGCGTCTGGGGAAGCGCTCCCTGCTAGGCACCCGCGTCTCTGCCCCTGGCGCCTTGGCTGACGGGGTGCTGGTGGCCACCCAGATCCCCAGCTTGCAGACCGACCTCGGCCGGACGTCTGCCCACGCGGTGCCGCGAGAGGACGGATACTGTGCGCTGTCGGCGGCAGAGGAGAGCAGCCAGGCACCCAGGTTCCCCAGCCCCGGCCGCCAGCAGCTCCACGCCGGGCAGCAAGTACGTAAGGAGACTCTCGGTGTCCTTGGCTGGTGGGTGACGCTGGTGGGGAATAAAACTCCTGGGGCTCTCCTAATGTAAGGTGCAGTGGGGATCTGTAATTGCCGAGAGCCGTTAATGGGTGTTGGCGTCAGTGCACTTGACCCTGGCCATGCCTGATGGGTTTGAACCGTACCGGCTCAAGCGGAGATCTGTCTTCTCTGGATGTCTCTAATCCTAGCCAAAAGTGGGTCTCCAGAGAAGACGGTAAGAAAACCTGAGGCTTCCCTTCAGAGTTCTCCAACTGTCTGAGACTAAGGGAGATGGATTCTATACATTCAGTGACTCCCAGTGGACTTTTCTTCCATGAACTTGTCCTGTCTCCCCATAACCCACGTCTGCATCTGAAGGGAAGTGGCAAGGAGCCCCCCAGCTTAGCCACGATGGCGGTGAGCCTTATGGCTCAGGTCTTAGAACTCAGTCTGCAGCAGCTTTTTGCTGCAGGGTTGAGGGTCGATGGTGTGGGTGTTTGTGATGAAGAATCTCTTAGGGAAGAGTGAAGTGCGATGTCTTGTCCAGAAAGGACATCTAGTCCTGCTGGACCCTGCCATTTCGGGTGCCCCGGGATCCTGATGCTTAGGAGGGCCGTGCCTTGGCCAGGATGCTGCCTGGGGTAGGGAGCAGCACTCATTCGCCGTTTCACCGGCACAGTTCCTGTTAACGCCAGGCAAAGTGGCACTGTCCGAGGAGAGCCGTGAGTTGCTGACGTAGAGCCCATTTCTTGGCTGCTACCTGCAGAACTGTAAAATCTTTTCTGGGCAGAGCTTGTGAAATGGAGTGTAAATAAGGCCCCTGTTCGGTTTTCTGGCTCCTCCTGCCCCGTGTTTATTAACCACAGGACAGCAAGAGTTATTTTCCCCTACGTGCTCCACTGCGGAGGATTCTGTTTGCTTGCTTTGCTGCTGGGAACAGCATAAAAATAGTGATGGGGTGCCTTCACCTCCCAGTGACAGCCGGTGGCTGTGCAAAGGCGAAGGAGATGTTGGCTCCTCGTGCTGTCTGCGGTCTAGAGGGGTGATGGTCCATGTGGTTCACAAGGAAGCCTTGCTCCTTGTTTACAGAAAGCAGGGTCAGGGTCTTCTGTGTCCTGATCCTTGCACTGATCCCCTTAACACTGGTCCCGCCATCGGTGGCTTTTTCCGCCCCAGAGTTTCTGCCGGAGGTCCCACCTGAGACGGTCTCGCAGGCTCCTCCCTGGTAAGGGTATGGCTGCGCGTGTCCATCCTGTATCGGCTTCTTGGTATGACACCCGTGGCACTTCCATAAAGAGATGTTCCTGTTCCTATAAATAGCTGGAGACACATGTAGCATCTTTTGACACAGATACATTTCCATTAACAGAAATAGGCTCATGGGTGGTAGTGGTGGAAAAGTGCCCATCAGAAGGAGTTTGGGACTCTGTGAAGGAGGAGGTGAGGTTTGCACATCTCCTTCCCCTGCCTGAAGGAGCTGGGACTGGAGGAGCCAAGGTGTGCATTCAGGATCACTTCACCCAGGAAACCTCTGTTCCCCTCCGGCTTTTAATCCTTTTGTCTACGTACTTTGACAGGGTGTGTAATAATTGCGGGAGTCCTTGCAGCAGGATGGCGTGAGAACAAAGCCAAAGCAGACAGATTCATTGGAGAAAAGTCCACCCAAAGTCACAACACCCAGAGAGGCGGCTGACACCGGCTCAGGAAATCCCTCAACATGGGATTGCTGGAGTCCGGGAGCTTGTGCCCAGGAAGAGCAGATCTCTTGGTGGTGGGGTTGGGAAGAACCCTGGCCACTGCTTTGGTTTTGCTGTGACAGCAGTCTGAAGTCCAAGCCCTGGCTCTGCCTTTGTCCTAAAGCCCTCTGTGGCCGCCCACACTGCGGGAGGAGGAGGTGGGGGGCGGATTCTGCGGCGGGCGAAGGCTTGCTTGTGCTGCGGCAGGACATCCCCTGGGAGCAGCGGGGCAGTGGGTGGCACCGGCAAACCACCCCTCGTGCCGTTTTCAGGTCCTCGTCACCTACAACGGGCAGGAGTGCGGTGGCCTGGTGGAGCAGCACAACCCGCTGAGCGACAAGGTGAAGGTGCTGCTGCCGGAGCAGGGCTTGCAGGCATGCTGGAGGGTGCAGGATGTGCGGCCGGCTGCGCTCCAGCCCCCCTCCCTGCCCGCAGTCGGCGGTCCCAGCCCTGCTGAGGCGCTGCAGAGATCTGTATCCAGCAATATCGATGTACCCAAGAGGTTTGTGCCTTTGGCTGGTAGTATTTCGCTTGGGCGGGAGAGGGGCTCTTGGTGGCTCTAGCAGCGCTTGCGCTTGGTTTTACACCAACAGAGAGCGCGGTGATGCTGGGGATATATCCACCTTCCCAGTGCGGGATTATCCAGAGGATGGTTAAATTTAGGATTCAGGGGATTTTTAATTATTTTGCTTCCAAATGGGGGGAAAAAATCCTTCCCAGTGACTTAAAAATGACTCGAAAGTCTCTGGAGGGAGGCAGTGGGGGTTAACCTGCGCTGTTGCTGCACCCTTTGGGTGCCCGGTGGGTGTCCAGGTTGCACCTGGGCTGTTTCTCTGCTTTTCCCTCCACACATTTCACATCTCTCCCCTCGTGGTGCAGGAAAGCCGACGCAGCTGTGGAGATGGACGAGATGGTGGCAGCCATGGTGCTGACGAGCCTCTCCTGCAGCCCTGTGGTACAGAGCCCTCCCGCCGGCGAGAGCGGCATCCCCCGTGAGTGTGCATTTAAACGTGTATATATAAAAGAAAAAAATATCTGAAACAAAACGAGACGTGGAGAAATGTGCTGCGCCCTTTGGCTCTCAGTGCTGCGGCTCTTGCTGGCTGCATTCGTTCTTTATGCCTGGTGCTGAATAGCTGCCGGCACAGGGACCACGCTGGGCTGGAGGTGGCCAGGGAGCCGCACCGGGGTTGCGGCGGAGCGCACGGGTGCCGGCACCAGTTGGGGTTGAGCAAGCTGGGAAGTCCCTGGCAGCGCAGTGGGGGTAACCCTGCTCTCCAGAGCCGTCCCGGGGGGCCGGGGAGCCCCGCACAGGAGTCCCAGGCTGGGGAGCACCACCCGGTCACTCCTTTTTTTAGAGGCGGTTTCATTCCCGAGGAGTCAAATGCAGCTGGAGGGATAAAAATAGCCACCCGGAGCCGTGGGAAATGTGCGTGCCCCAGTGCTGGCTGCTCGCCGTGTGCCGGCTGTGCCCGTGAGCCTGCAGGCTGGCACCGATGCCAGAGAGGATGGGGAGGGAGGAAAGTCATAAACGACCAATAATTGGGATCTGGTGCTGAGGAAAGGTGCAAAGGCTTCACCTTACCAAGTTTTTAAAAAAATATAGAGGCAAACTGTTGTTGCGGGTTATCCAGTCTCAGGGCTGGTCTCTGCCCTGGGGGGGTTCAGTTGGCCCCGAGCTGACGGTGGCAGCATGTGTCCCATCCCCGCAGCCTCACGGGCAGCATGCGATCCCTGGAAGGAGAGCGGTGATGTCTCTGACAGTGGCAGCAGCACCACCAGCGGGCACTGGAGCGGGGGCAGCGACATCTCCACCCCTTCGCCCCCCCACCCCGCCGGCAGCCCCAAGTACTCCAGCGAGGCCCTGAGCTCCCCCCAGGCAGATGACGGCTTCGAGACCGACTCCGACCCCTTTCTCCTCGACGAACCCGCACCACGCAAAAGAAAGGTACTGCTGCTGTGGGGGTGGGGGGATCCCAGCACCAGCGGGGTGGCTCGAGCTGAGCGGCGTCCTGTGGAGGGGACGCTGCCACTGGGCAGGGGGTGACACGGACTGTCTCTCTGCCAGAACTCGGTGAAGGTGATGTACAAGTGCCTGTGGCCGAGCTGCGGCAAGGTCCTGCGCTCCATCGTTGGCATCAAGCGGCACGTCAAGACCCAGCACCTCGGGTAAGGCGAAAGTTTCACCTCCTTGATCCCTGCCCAACCACTGGAGCCGCGCGCCCTGCTGCTGCTGCGCAATGTGTAATTGCTGCAGCGAATCTCGAATTGATGCAGTGAATCTCGAATATCGGAGATACTGGCCTCTGTGCACTGAGCTTGGCAGTTCTCAGCCAAGCAGTCCATGTCACCGAAGCCACTGTTGCATGTGTCCCTACCTTCGGGGAGCCCAGGGCTTTCTGGGAGGCACAGGGGCCCCATCTGGGCTTCAGGACTGCCCAGCTCTGCCCGGCTCGGGTGTGCATTTTGCACCCAGGGAGTTCAGGTTACGCGTGAGCCCTGGGTTCCTGGGCAAAGGCAGAAAGGCACCAGCCCAGCTGGGTTTCGCAAGGGCTGGCAACCTGGAAGCTGGGCCTGCTACAGCGGCAGCTGGCTCCAGCTCGCCTGTCGCGGCTGGCATGGGCACTCACGTGCCAGCCCGGCAGTGGCCGCCTCTTCGGCAGTTTGCGTTGCCCTCATGTCTTGTGAATTCCTCCCAAAATATGAAGTGGTGAGGGTGTAGCTTTGCTATGCTCTCCTCCTGTGGCCCCACTGCACTCCTCGCCCCAGCCTCGCTTTTCTCATGCTTTTGTCCACGTTTTCCTGTATGTATTTTTCTGCTCCTCCCTTGCAAACGTGATTTCTCCGGGAAAGGCGAGGACAGAAGGGCCGCGATGCAGTGGGCAGTGCTGGACTGCCATCCAGTGCCGGATAGATGCACTGGGAAAATAATAAAAAAGACTTCAGGCACTGTTTCCTGCTGGGTGAACTGCAGGGCTTCGTCCGCAGCTGTGCTAAATCAACTCGATCAGAAATGAGCAGGGGATTTTCAGTGGCACCCAGTCAATGCGCCAGTGTTTTTAAAGGCCTTGGAAGAGGTATTGATCTTCCTTGGAAGTGCAAAGTGCTGCTGCAGAGGCAGTGGCTGTTGCTGGTCGCAGCTGACGTGATACTTTGGAGCCTGGGATCAGAGCTGCTCTGCCCGGGAGGGTGAGATCACTCTTTCCCCCGGGGAAGTCGGGGGCTGCTCACCTTGATAGAAACAGGGCTGCTTGTTCACCGCTGTCCCCTTTTCCTCCCTGGCAGGGACGGCGCAGACTCTGACCAGCGGAAGCGGGAGGAGGATTTCTACTACACTGAAGTGCAGGTGAAGGAAGAGCCAGCGCCGGAGGCGGCTGCCGCCGCCAGCCCCACGTCCGCATCCGCCCCCATCATCATCCAGCAAGCCCTGGCAAAGCCAGAGGCGCTGCTGGTGGAGCAGCCGGCGCTGGAGCCCGCCCTGGCCAGCAGCGCACTGAGCCAGTCTGCCCCCAGCTCCTTCTGGCACATCCAGGCTGATCATGCCTACCAGGTGAGCTGGCGGCACCTCCCGGGGACGGGTCACCTCCCGAAATCTTGCCGAAGGGCAGGTCGTGATGCGGTTTGCTCTGCAAGTCCCCGCTGCGGCAGGGGTGTTTCACTGCCACCCCCGCAACACAGAGAGGTTTCGGTGCCGGTGCAGCAGCGTCTTCTGCCTGGCTGCCCTTCAGCCCTTGAGCAACCGGCTTCATTAATGCCTGGTTAAGGGGCTCGTGTGCTTCTGCCGTGGCCGTTCCCGGGCTGGGGGGGAGCTGCCGGCCTCTGCTCCCCTGCAATTACCCTGTGCTGGTATGCAACACGCCCTTTCTGCCGGCAGATAACATGGGTCTGGAATGCAGCCGCGCCGGATCCTGCACGTCTCTGCTGCACGCTTGCAGGGGCACCGTGGCCTTTTGAGGCACAGGAAACCTGGGGACCTGGAGCGGTGGCCCCGTGGGCAACCTGGGCCAGTGGCCCTTGTCCCAGGTGCCGCCTGAGAGCTGGGCGTTGTTCTGGAGCTGCAAGCTAGTGCAGGGACAGGGTGTATAGATCCATAAGCTGCACGTACATCCATTCCCATCCCAGGGAACGGATGTAACATCATCTAAAGCAGAAAGCCCATGTAAGTAGGTGCAAAAATATATACATACAGACCAGGATCGTGCATGTGGGTTTGGTATTGCAACCCAAAGCAGTTGCAGGAGCGAAGAAGCTGCTGTGCCCCGGCGGAGGGTTACAGGCAAGTCCTGCCTGACCAACCTAGTGGCCGCCTACGATGGAGTGACTACATGGGTGGACAAGGGAAGAGGTATAGATGTCATCTATCTGGACTTCTGTAAGGCCTTTGACATGGTTCCCCACAACATCCTTCTCTCCAAATTGGAGAGGTATGGATTTGATGGG
>JAVKLA010000017.1:28299309-28313935 GCA_034782735.1 Sagittarius serpentarius | reverse complement strand
GGGGGCCGGCCCACCGCGCCCCCCGCCCCCCCCCCCCCCGCCGCCGGCTCCCCGCCGGCACCGTTTCTATGGCAATGCTAAAAATAGCGCCCAGGCGCTTGGGCGGCGATGCTGCCCCTCTCCCCAAATCCGGGGGGGTCCTAGGAGGGGTGACCCCCCCACCCCCAAATTTCCAGCTGGGCTGGGTCCTCTCTGGGATGCTGGGGGGCTGCAGGTGCAGGCGCCTCCATTATCCCTATGGAAAAGGGGCTCCCGGCGCGATAGAGCCAGGGAGAAATTGCTCTTCTTTCTTAAACCCTAAAATCCCCTTTTTTCCCCCCAAATAACCCCCCCCGATCTAGCTCATTTTTGGCTGCGGGGCATGTGAGCAATGGCACCAATGCCCCCCCACCCCCCACACCTCTGCAACAGCCCATGCGACAGGGGGATTTCTATCCCCAAAAAAGCCCCCACTCTGGAAATAATGCGAATTTACAAAAATCTCCCTTTTTTTCCCCTAAAACCAAACTGTTCCCCAGCTGAGCGGGGGCGATTCGATCCTCCCCCCCCCCAAGGCGGGGGGGGCAGCAGGGACCTGCCCTGCAAGCATTGACCCAAGTGACGGTCGCCAGTCGCAATAATATCGTAGAAACAGTAAACTAATTTATTAATCCTTTTGCTATGTACAAGTTTAATGGAGAAATCTTTGTATGAAACAATTAAAAAGAACAAGATCTTGGAATTGTTTTTTTTTTCCTTTTTTTCTTTTTTTTTTTCCGTAGGGGTTATTATATTATAATTTTTTTATTTTTTTTTTTTTACAAACAGTGAAGGGCAGCGCTGCAGGGAGTGAAGTCGCTCCCGGGATATGCTTTTTGGGTAGCAAATTAGGCAGGAGAATCAACCGGCTCCGATTATCCTCCTGGGAGCGACACGGAAAAACCGCATCCCGGCGCGGGGACTGGGACGCGATGCATGCCGGCGGGGCAAGGGGACGGACGGGGACGCAACGAAAACACGCGTGCGGTTTGTATCGCTGAGCAAAGAAGTCAACCCCGGAGGCTTTACAAAACTTTGAGGAAAACACTTAAAAAAAAAAAATAAAAATTTTTTTTTTTTTTTTAAAAAGGGAAAAAAAATTCAAAACAAAAAAACTTTTCCAGGTGGTTTCTGGGGGCTGGGGTGGGAGCCGGTCGCTGCCGTGGCGGCTGTCGGGGTCGGGCACGCAGGGATGGAGCCATGGTGGGATGTGAACCCTCGGCATCCCCCATCCGAAAAGTTGGAAATAAATCCCGTGGGAAGCCGAAAGCCGCGGCCGGGGGGGTGCCGAGCGCTGCCAGGGAAGGCACTGGGAATGCGGGGTAGGGGCTGATTCTCCGCCGGATCCAAGGTGGCTTTTTCACAGTGGCCGACCCACCAAAAAAAAAAAACCAAACCCAAAAAAACCAAAAATCCAATTTTTTTTTCTTTTTTTGCAAAAATCCTCTTTTTTCCTTATTTTGTTTAAATTTCCCCCCACTACCCCGCCATCCTCTCCCCCCTCCCTCCCCGCGGCATCTCGCTCCCGTCGCCGGCGGAGGCCGAAATTCGTTGGGTCCTGGTTTAAATCTGGCTTAGTGAGTGAAGAGCAAAGTGATTTCTGAACGCGTGCGAGTCTGAAGCGCTTTGGGGTCCGTCAGAGAGAGGATGGAGGCTGCTGGGGTGGACAGGAGCAGGGTTAATTTTGCCTGTGCCTGGCGGAAGGTGCCGGGATGCGGTGCCGGAACGCTATAAAAAAATAAAAATAAAAAAATAGAGAAAAGAAAGGAGAAAAAAAAAAAAGAAAAGAAGGAAAAAAAAAAAAGAAGGAAAAAAAAAGAAAAGAAAAAAGGAGAAAAAAAAAAAAGCAGCTGAGCCGAGAGCGGAGGGAGCGGGGGGCTCTCTCCCAGGGGCTGCGGGGCCGGGGGGGTGCATCCCCTCATTTAGGGAGATGCCACCCAGGGGAAAAAAAATAAAGGAAAAAGAACCAAAAAAAAAGGGGAAAAATTTTTAAAATTCTCCCAAATTGTAAATTTGGGGGGTGGGGCTGGGGGATGGGTGGTCTCGGCAGCTGCAGGGTGGAGGGACTGGGGGCTCCGAGCATCCCGGCGTGGAGCCGGCGGTGGGGGGGGACAGACACGGGTCCCCAGGGAGAGGCAGCGCGGGGTTAACCCGCCGCTCAATTTGGCAATGTGAAGCTGCAGCATTTTGGGAGGAATTATTTAATTTCTAAAAGGAAAAGGTTCCACTTGAATTTTTTTTTAATTTTAAAACTTATTTTAATTTTTCAAATTTTTTATTTTTAGATTTTTCTAAATCTTTTTTTTCCTGCTTTTTTTGGCAGGGGGGTGGGCATTGAACCATCCTTCCCTGTCGAGGACAAACCTCTTTTGCCCATCCTCCCTGGGGGGGGGAGGCTGACAGCAAAGGGCCTTTCCCCGAGCACCCTCCGGATGCCGAAACCCCGACGGCCGCCCTCAGCACCCCTCCCCCGTCTCCAATTTGGCATTTTCAAGCCACTTCCAAATTTTTTGGCCCCTTTTTTTAATTTGCACCTATGGACATGTGGTGTAGAGGGGTAGAGGGTTGACTTTTTTGGCCATGGCGGACCTAGCCGGGCGGCGCGGGTCTCCGTTAGATCTCGTTGTGCTCGCTGATGCCGCCGGCAATGTCGTACTCACTGGAGCGGGGCGACATGCCCAGGTACTGCTTCAGGAACTCGCTAAACCTCTTCTGGTTGTTCCACTTCCTCGCCGACTTGCGGACCCCGATGAAGCCCCCGTATCGCTTCTGCACCCCCCTGGCCGTCGGCACCGGCCACGAGCCGCGTGTCCCCCGCGGGAAACCGCCGAGTCGTCGGGAAATGTCCTCGGGTGGCTGCGGGAAGGCGCCCGGCGCCGGTTCGACGCCTTCGTCTTCGGCTTCCTGTCGCCGCAGCAGCTCGCTTACCTGCAGCGGGCTCACCGGCACCGCCGGCACCGCCGCCGCCGCGCCGTGCCAGGGATCGCCGGCGTCCTGGAGGTCACGGGGCTGCGGGGCGGCTCGGCCGGCAGCGGCGGCACACAGCTCCCAGGTGGCCCGTGGCACGGCTTCGCCTTCACACTCCAGGATGCAGACCTGTGCAGGAGACACGGGGATGGGCGTCCGGTGGGTCCTGGTCCCCCCCGGCACTGCAGGACACCGGGTAGCACAGGGTGGTGTACCCCAAATGGCAGGCGCTCAAGCATCCCCCCACATCCAGCCCGTCCAGTGATGCAACGCGTTGGAAGACGCTCACGGAAAGGTGCCGGCAGCTCATCAGCCCTTGCCCGGCCTCATTCGGTGAGGTGTCCCCTCCCAAAACCCATCCCTGGGCTCCCGGAGGTGGTGGTGGTGGAGATGCTGGGGAGCCATGGCAGCTGCTCGGCATCCCTCTCCCGACCCTCCCTAGACACGCTCCACACTTCCCTGTTGACGTCCGTGCTCCCATCCCACCAACCCATGCTCCGCACTGCTGGGTCCTTCGGCCGGGCATGCGCCCAAAAAGTCACCGAGTCACAGGACGGTGGAGGTGGGAAGGGACCTCTGGCCCGCGCCCACGGCATGTCCTGGTGCCTGGGGTTGTTCCTCCCCAGGGGCAGGACTTTGCTCTTTGCCTTGTTGAACTGCGTGAGGTTCCTACCAGCCCGTTTCTCCAGCCTGACAAAGTTCCTCTGGATGGCAGCACGACCCTGCGGTCCACCATCCACGCCTCCCAACTCTGCACCCTCTGCTAATTGCTGAGGGTGCATCAGCTACATCATCCCGGTCATTAATGAAGGTGTCAAGGTCCTCCAGGTTTCAGTCCACCTCACCGCCCATTTATCTGCCCTGTGCTTCAGCAGCTTGTCTACGAGCATGTCATCGGAGACGATGTCAAAGGCTGACGAAAGTCAAGACAAGCTGGCTGTCTCACTGCAGAAAGCGATCAGGTTGGTCAAGCACGATTTCCCCTTCATAGATCCGTGCTGGCTGCTCCCGGTGACCTTCTTGTCCTTCGTACGTTTGGAAATGCTTTGCAGGATGACGTGCTCCAAGGATTGAGGTGTGGCTGACTCGCCCATAGCTTCCTTCCGGCCTTCCTCGAAGACAGGTGTGACATCTGCCTCCTCCCAGCCCCCAGGAACCGATCACCGCGTCCCTTCAAAGGCCCGCAAGAGCGGCCTCATCAAGAGGTGCCATCAGGCTTCCTCAGCACCCATGGGTGCATCCCACCACGTTTGTGTCTCACCCCTTTCCAAGAGGTCTCGTCCACCGAGGCAGGACAGCACCGCTGTGGGGTGACAGCCCCAAGTGGGCTGGTGCCACCAAAACCAGCACCCAGGGGAAACCATCCAGGACAATACTGTAGAAGAACCAGACTAAATAAATGGCCAGAGAAACCAGGGCTGGGGAGCCCAGAAGGGACGGGTTGTCTTCCCTCGCCTTGGAGTGCCTCCATCCCAGCATTATCTTCATGGTGGGATCTTTTAAATGCTTAACACCAACTGGGGAACCCCATGTTGAAGCATGTTGGCACGTCTCATTGCTACAGGCCGTCTGCAAGACCAAAACCCTTGCAAAGACCCTCTTCTCCGTGGGTTCATTAACTTCACCAGGTGAGAGGTGCTACGAGTCCCAGCGTGGTGTCTCAGGGCTGCAGCTCAAGCACGTGGCTCTGCAGCAACTGGCTTTTTCCGTCCCCTAGAGCAGCCAGGCTCTTCAGACAAAAAGACAAAAGGAAAATAGTTGTCCCAAAGTGAGGTGGCGACGAGGGTCTTGCATGCCGAGACACTTACAAGAGTCCTTTTGGAGACACCGGGGGTATCCTGTGCCGAGCCAAGATCCTGTCCCGGGATCTCCAAGGCTTTGGCAGGGTCTACAGCCGATGGACAGTGTCCTGGGAGTGCCCTGCGTTGGAGACGGAAGATGGTGGGTCACACGCAGGTAACAGCTCTGATGAGCACCAGCTGATAGACTTCAAGAGGAATTACCCCAGGCGTCAGGCTGAAGACCATCAGTGGTCCTATCACTCGTCTACAAAACGGCCCCATGAACATCCCAGGGTCCTTGGCCATCGTGCTGTGGTCTTAATTCACATGGAAATGGCTTCTGCTCGCAGTGTTTTGGGAGTCCTCAGCAAACACCAGCCAACGCTCCTCCACGTCGAGTGCCAAAACTACCTGGGGAGGTTCCTTCCGTCCTTCGGTTGGCATTAACAGTGCCACCATGGGCTCGCACCGTCCCTAGATGACTCCGGGGACCAGGACGTAGGTGATTCATCCACATTTTGAAGACCAGCTCCATCAGCTGGTCCCTGTCCTGCCCGGGTCACTTCAGGGGGATCTCCCATTTCTGCCTCTGAAGGACGGATCAGCCACGGCGCTGATGGGACTTCCTTGGCCGTTGCTTTGGAAATGGTGGAGGGGTGTATCAAATCCCACCATGATGCTTCTTCCAGCTGAAACTGAGCCTCAAAAGACCCCGGGTTCCTCTGCTCCTCGTTCAAACCCCTCTTGCTTTGAGATACAACCTTGCATGGGACCCACGAGCCACCAACCATCCCAGCTCCTCTCCATCTTGCTGGCCGGGGAAGGCGGAGCAAAATGCAGCTCCAGAAGCAAGACCAGGCAGGAAGGGGAGGGCCCTGCAGAGGTGCGGGTGCCTTCAGACTGAAAAAAAACATTCTGGGGCAAAACCAGGGCGATCGCACCCCAAAACATGGCGGCAGCCACGTGCGATTGCAGAAGGCTTTGCCAGCAAGGGGGTGGCACTGGGGTGGCTCCAGCATCTCCAAGAGCCCTGGAGATCTCTGGTCCCCCCCTGGTTTTGGGGGGACATTTCCCAGCCCTGGGGGCTTCCCGAGCTGCTGGCTCCTTTCGGGTGGACATCTCAATCCGCTGGGATTTCTCGTCGCTAATAAATAGGTGAGCGGGCCGGGGGGAGGTGATGGATAATCCCCCGGGGGCAGAGGGGGAACAGGAAGGAAAGAATGGCTGCCGGCCAGGGCACAGCCGCGGCTCAGCGGAGGGGAAAAGAAAGGATTAGGGGCTGGAAAAAAAGCCCAAACTCTATTTCGTGGCTCTTCCCATTCAGTGTTGGAGGTGAATCAAGAGGGCAAGAGGGGCTGTGGGGTGCGCCGATCCCCCGAAACGCCGCGGCTTGCCGGGCATCTGCAAAGCTGGTCCTATCCTGATGGGGCTCAGAGGGAGATTTTGGTGGCTCCTTGGAGGGTCGGGTGGGGGTCCGAGGGGGTCCGGGGTTGGCGTAGGTGGGGACAGCAATGCCGCAAGCCACGGGGGCAGGAAAGCTGGGGACGTTCAGGGCCTTGGGACCCTCTTAGGACCCTCTTGGAACCCTGCCTGGGCCATCACAGCCTTGTCCCCATCCCTCCCAGCAGCTGATTTGGGGTCTGCATCCTCCCTCAGGACCATCTTCTTCGATGGCGTCCCTGGGGGGTGCCCACGGAGGAGGGACAGTGACGGCAAGGGGCATCTTCCCCTTGAGGCTCCACGCTGACCAGCAGCCAAAGCCCCCCCCCCCGCCCCGACCCCAAACCCCGACCCTGGTGGAGGGAGGAGGGTGCCCACCCAGTGTGGGGGGATGCAGCTGGCACAGCACCCATGGGTGCTACCTCCATGGGTGCTGCCCGTGGTGGGGGACAAGCCAGCAGGCAGAGGGACTTACGAGGACATCAAAGCTGTCCCGGTAGAGGTGGCGGTCGCAGCGCAGGCAGTCCCCCCGGCAGTCGCCCCGCGCCCGGGCGAAGAGGCAGAGCAGCAGCAGGTCCCAGAGCACAGCCCTCATGGCGGCACCGGCAGCGGCTGCGGCGCAGGAGAGAGAAAAACCCGTCACGCCAGGGCGGCACCGGCGCTGGCACTGCCGAGCCCTGCACCTGCACTGAAATGTGCCCGTTCTCAGCCCGTCCTCCCTCACCGCCTCCCCCCAGACACGCACGTTCCCAGTCCCCCTGCCAAAATTATCCTTTAAGGAAAGGAGCGCGGCTGCCTCATGTCCAAAACAGATCTGGCGTGTCCCGGCTTAACTTTTTCCAGGCTATCTCATGGCATGGGTCCCAGCCGGGGCTTATTTTAGCAGGTGGACGTGGAGGGGCAGCACATCCCCAGCTGTCCCCTGAGCAGGACACTCCTTATCCAAGCACCACCGGAGCCGGGTGAGTGTGTCTCGCTCTGGTTTCCCCTCCTGGCTGTTTTTGGGGTGCTGTCACCCTTGTGCCTTTCTTGGGAGGGTTCAGCCATTGCTGCCAGCAGGGATCGCCAGGATCCGAGCCCGCCCGGCACGGAGCAGCAAAGCCAATTCCCAAAGAACGCCCCGTGTCCCATCTGGTTTTGCCAACATTGGTGGCGATTAAGTGACATGACCAAGGCCGTGCGCTTCCCTCCCAGTTCCTGGAGATTTGGCCCGATGCATCCCCATGGCAGTCTGCAAACAGGAAGGTTGGTCCTCCCGACCACCACCTCGCCCTCATGCCACCACGAAAAGGGATCTGACATCCCTGTGGTCCTCGCAAGAGGGTCTCAGTGCCGCATGAGGTCAGGTTTATAAGCCAGCGAGGGGACGAGATAGAGGTGATGGAGAGGAGCAGGACGGGGACGTGGAGGTTGCTGCTACCCTTGGTGACACCAAGGTCCCTCCATGCCCGAGCAGCATCCAGAAACGCCATAGCAGGATGCTGGGAGGTGAGGAAGACCTCGGTGATGGTGGCTTTGCAACCCATGTGTTGCTCCAGCAGCATTTCAGGCCCCTTTGCGGCAGTGCGGGGAGGAGTTGAGCACCTGGGCAGGGGGTCCCTATTTATTTCCTGCCCCACCAAGGTGGGGGGACACCCCAGCTCCTTGCAACAGAGGCAGAGCGTCCACCGGGGTCCCCGACAGGCATCACGGTCACCTTTCGTCCCTGCCAGCCGGGCGGTGACACAGAGCCTGGCGGCTCCCAGTTGTCATTTGCTGGAGGGTACGAGGGGGAGCTGATAAGGAGCAGGAATTAAGGCTTAATCTTCGTCGAGTCTCATTAAAACAGGCTGGCGGCGTGAGTCAGAGGCTTGGCAGAAAGCTCCCAGGAGAGAGCAATCCCCCCCCGCCCCAAAAAATCACTCAGCCCCCAAGTGGGGTTTGGTGGAGCTGGGGAGGGGGCTGCAACCCACCCCAAACCCTGTCCCCATGTCCCTAAGAGACATCAAGTCCCATGTCCTGGGAAAAGCAGGTCACATCTGGCTGCAGAGGAGGCTCCGAGATTACGGCTCGGCTTTTCTTCCCCGTTAATTGAAAGATGCTATCGGGCGGGCGGGATGCGGTGCCCTGCCAGCGTGGCCGGCCGGGGCAGGGGTGGGAAAGAGGGAAGCAACCCCCGCTTTGTGCATCAGTGCCCCCTCCAAAATTAAATCAGCCCGGTAAAAGGGAAGGACCGAGTGCGGTGGATTCTTTTTCTTGCTTCTGCCCTTGGGTGTTTGGGGCGAGGGGGGGTGGCGGGGTCATGAGGTGGTGACGGCACGAAGCCCCTTTCTGAGTTTCGCAGCCACAGACCCATGAGAAAAAGAGGGATGCCTTTTTTCCCATTTTACCAATTTTTTCCATTTTCCACCATTTCCTCCCATTCCCCCCCCCCCCTTTTTTTTTTTTTATTTTTCCCCATTTTTTCCTTGGGGAAAACCAAACCTGGGTCCTATTTCCCAAGGGACGCACTGGCCGGTCCCGCTGCCCTTGTGTCTGGGGATGCCGGCGAAGGATGTTAAAGCCCCACCATCATACCACAGCCACCCCCGCGGCTCCTCGGACCCCAAGGCTGCTCCTGGGCAAAAACCTTCCTCTTCCTCCCCGAAAACTAAACCGATCCATCCCAGGGGTGGGGGGGGATGTGTGTCAGGATACAGCCACTCTACCCAGTAAAACAGCTTTGGGACCCCCCCCCCCGCCCCCCGCACTGCTACCAGCTGCCCCAAGGCTGCATCCTCTGGAGTTTTCAATCCGGTTGAATTACCCTCATTAATATTTGGGTGGAAAAAAATAAAAAGGTTTTTCTAGAAATCCAGCCTGCGGTTCTGATAACGGCGGGGTCTGGTTATCCGTTAGGACAAGCGGCTTTTATTGATTGCTCCGGGTGGGATGATGTGGGAGATGTAGCCACATAAAAGGGCTGACTCGGGGGGCAGCGGGAGGGACGTGGGATGTGAATAACGCGCGGAGAAGAGGTGGAAGGGAAGCAGGTGCTTGCTGAGATGGGTTTTATTCGCTTGATTTGATGCGATTTGGGTTGGGAGCTCACGGGCAGCGCTGGGGAGATGCTCCCTGCCTCTCCCCCGGGATGCTCCATCCCCTTTTTCCCATGGGAGATGCTGAGAGCAGGGATAATCCCGGCGGCGGGATCGCCGTCCTTCCCCAGACACCTTCGCAAAGGTTTAAACGCAGCGATGCTCTGGCTTTCCCGGGTCAGGATCAGTCCCGCCACATGAGGAGCGCATTTAGGGGCTCCTCGCTTCCCGCGCCCGGAGCAAAACCAACCTCAGTTAATTTTTTTCCCTGCTAATTCCCCCACTGCCCAAAGCCAAGGCCTGATCCAGAGGGCAAGAGGGATGTGACCGGGCAGGATCTGGCCCTGCTGGGAGCCAGCATTGAAGGAGTCAAAGCTTTTTTCCCAGTCGAAAAAGCGCAATACTGTCCAACAGTGTCCCCCACTGGCACCGGCTAAAACACTTCCCCGGCTCCCCCAAACCCCGGTGATGCCGCATGGTTTTGTGCCGGCAGTTTTGGGGGAATTTTAGGGAGAACTGGAGGGATTTGGGGGCGGGGGGGGGGGGCTGGTTGGCTACAGACGCCCAGCACTCACCAGAAAAATAAGCGTTTCCTTTTGTCGATCCCCCTCAATCAGGTAATTGGCCATAATTGGCCAAAATTAGACGCCGCGGCGCGACTATAAACACAGATGTGGGCTCGGGAGACTGAGAAAGGCTGTTTAGAGGTAAAAAAGCTGGGGAAGAACATTTCTCCCCGGGTCCCCACGTCTCAGCCATTCATTCCTCCTTCTTGGGGGAGACTAAAAAAAAGATCAAAGCAACAAAACACACACCCACCCCCTCCTTTTCCTCTTTTTTATGCTTTTTGGGAGGGAAGAAGGGATTGCTCGCAAGCCGGGCATCTCCCAGAGCATCCTGCGGTGAGCCCGGTGAAGTCCTGGCTGGAAGAAAAAGGGGCAGAAATACTGAATGGGGAAAGTCCTGGCACGGTGGCTCCAAAAAAAATCCCCTAAAAATTCCTACCCATCCCGGAGGAACCCACCATCACCCCGTGGGCTTCCCCCCGGCTTCGGGCAGGCGGCTCGTGCCGACTCTTGTTGCTTCCCTCCGGCTCCACTCCCGTTGATTTTGGGGCTGGATGGTGAAGCCGAAACTTTTCCTCTCTTGGGATAGAGGGGATGGATGTCACCCTTCGGGAAGATATTTCATTTAACCCTTAGCAGGGAGGGGAATATCTATTCATGAATCGAAGCCGGACGGACCATCCTTAGACTAAAAAAAAAAAACCCAAACAAAAAAACCCCAGCCAAGCCCCCCTAGGATGGAAAATTAAAGCGGATTTCCTACCTGCGGGTGTGCTGTCGGCTGCCGGCTCCTCTGATCTGTGACTCCTCCGGCGCCTGTGCCACGGTGGTATATATAGACGGTGTACACACGCATCCCCACACCTCCCTCCCCGAACACGTGCGTCGCTGAGCCCACCCCCGGGGGCTGCCGGTGGAGGGATGCGCCAGCCGGCAGCTGGGGACCGGGGATGTGCATCCTTCCCCCCCTCCTGCATCCCTCTTCCTTTCCTCCTCCTCCTCCCCAAATCTGGGGGGCAGCCCCGAAAGAGGTGAGGGATGCCGGCCTCGTGGTTATCCAAAGGCGCGGTGTCTCCCAGCATCCCGGGGATTGGGGGGGCTGGGGGGGTCGGGGTCGGGGGGCGAAGCCGTTGCTCGGTGGCCCCAATGTGCCCTGCTCCAGAGCTGGGGGGGGGGGGGCGGTTACAAGGACCCGAAGGTACCAGTGGCCGGGTGAGCCCCAAAATCACCCTTACACCCCTGAGGCAGCCCCCAGCCCTTCTCGGGGGGCTCTCTTCTCCCCCTCAGACCCTAGGATGAGACGACGTGGGGGGGTCCCCCAAGCCCATTACCAACCCGCTCCGGCACGGCTGCGGCAATACCGCGCGGCTACCGAGCGCGTCGTGCATCAATGGCAAGCGTGCGGGTGGGAATGATTGGGTTTGGGCTCAGCGGATGATGGAAGGGGGGAGCAGAAAATTCCAACTTTGCATTCCACGGCTGATGGAAACGCCCGGCGAGCCAGACGCAGCCGCGTGCCGGCACCTCGCGAAGCGGAGAGCCGGATTTGGCTACTCTGGCATCGGGGATAGATCCTGCCTTTGGTTTGGAAAGGCCAAATTGGTCTCAGTCGTCAATGGTTTCTCCTGCAAACTAGCATCACCCCATTTTTTTTTTTTTCCCGGCAGTAACGCTCAGTCCTGCCGGCGTGGAGCCAGGACCCCCCCCCCTGCCCAGCGTCTCTCCCTGCCCCACCTTGGCAATTAAATAATAAAATCTGCCACGGTGCTGCGATCCTATCTTGGTAATTTCTTGTAACGACTCCCTAGGAAGGGCTGGAGATGGGAGCGAAACGCCTTTCGGTTCGGCAACAGCTATTAAACAGTTGCGTTAATGCCCCCGGGCGAGACCTCGGATGCGCCGGATGCGCTGGTGCTTGGGCAGGCATAAAAAAAAAATAAAAAAAATTGATGAAAATGTCAAAAAGCAGTGAAACGGCATCATAGGAGTGGTTGGAGGGGACCTGCCCGGTGCTGGGGGCAAGGTGCGAGCCTGGATTTTGGGTGTTTTAGGGGAGAACAGGGCGGGTGAGCAACGCGGTGCCAGCCCCACGGGCAGCCTGGGGCAAAGCGGTTCCCCATCGTGCTCCCAGGTGAGTACTGGAGATAGGGACACTGATTTTTTTAAATATCTCTATATATTATATTTATTTTTAATTTTTAATTTTTTTATATATATATATATACACACTGCTTCAGTCCTTCCTTAACCACTTGTTTTTTCATTAAGGACATATTCCCCAGCTCTTATGCAAAGCCAAGCAGCAGCCGAGCCGGAGGGAGGAGGCTTTGTGCTTCTTTTGTCCTCTCCTGGGGTAACTGCACAAGCTCTCGGGGCTGCCGTAACCTCCGCAGCCCCCCAAAATATTCATTTCTTGGTGTTTATTGAAGCGCCGTAGGCTTTTCCCTGCTAACCTGGCCGAAGGGGCTTGCCTCCATGGCCCCTCGTTTGAGCCGCTGGTGATGATGCTGTCGAGCCGGCAGGAGCAGGAGGCAGCAAATGACATCGGGGTGACGTCATTTACAGTCTTGCTAATTAATGGGGGGGGGGGTGATTGACAGCTGAGGTGCCCAAAGCCAGCATGCTAGGCAGGAGAAATACCCATTTTTGCAGCGTTTCCAGGTTTTTGCCAGGCCCGTGTAGGTACCAGCGGCTAAACTCCCATCGGCAGTTCTGGGGAGGGAACGGGTTTGGGATCTGGAGATGATTCACCCCTTGTAAAATTAGGATAGAAAATACTGATGCGTGATTTTTTTTTTTTCAGGTTTTTGGGCATTTCTGTTTCAAACTTGCGCCCGACCGAGGGCTCTCTTCTGCGGTTCGGGGGGAGAAGAGCACCCCTGGTGAGGCGGAGCAGGAGGATTTGAAGTGACAGGCAATTAGCAGCGAAAAGCAACGATCCTTTTCAGAAAGAGGACATAAAGCAGATGGGATCTGGCGCAAGGGAAACGTGGAGAGGATTCAAAAGCTGCCTGGAGGACGCAGGAGCTGGAAGTTGTGTTGTTCCCCTGGTCTCGTGAATCCCTTAAATGTCACAGCTGGAGGGGCCGAGGACGTACCCAAGCCTGTGTGATGCATCCCATGTTCACTTTTGGATGCTGCCTGATTATTTTCCTAATTAACTCCGGGCATTTATCGGGCAGCAGTCCCCTCCACCAAGAAGAACGTCCCCCTGAGCATCACCTCCTCTGCTGGCCCCTGCTCGGGTACCACCGCCCAGGAGGTGATTTTGCAGGAGCTTTTCAAGAACCAGGTGCTCGATGCCAGGGCCGCATCCTGCTCACAGGCAGCCTCGGTGAGATGCTTTAATAAGATGAAGCAGCAGTTCAAAGGGCTTCGTTGCCCTCCATTTGGGGTTGATAAATGCCAACGGCGGGGTACAGACCGACGCTGCTGATTGACTCCCATCAGCAATGATGACGGGCTTTGAGCTCTGCCTTGGCAGCGTGAGGATGAGCATGATGAAGGCTCAAGCCATTTCCGTGCCCCTACAAGCAGCTCGGAGCCGGGCAGGGGAGCGGGGCCGCTACGCTACGTCTCCTCGCCGAGCTGGGGCTTGCACGGCCACCAAACCCCGCAGCCGGCCGGGTTTAGCTGGGCGGCAGGCCGGGGCTTGCCAGGCACGATGGGAACCCCTTCGCATCCTTTGCGGTCGATAAACCTTAACCGAGGCGCCTGGACCCCGGGCCACACGTGGGGACCGCCGGCAGCCCTGCCGAGGATGCTGAGGCTTGCCAGGAGACCTGCCTGCACCGGGCCGGAGGCAGATGCTCTGAGCAGGGGTGCGGGCAGGCAGCGAACCCCAAATTTAATTGGGGGGGGGTGCGTGTGGAAAAGCAGCTCTTTGCCAAGCCGTGGGGACGAAGCGCGTGGCGGCGGGGTACCCTCCGGCTCCATCACCGTCGAGGCGATGGGTGCTGCCGGTGATACTGCAACTGGGCTGGAGCTGATTCAATTCACCGGGTGGGAAAATAAACCGCTTTTAACTCAGGTTAGTTTTCCACCACTTTAGCGAGTTGGATGAGCTCGGGAAGGGGTCTGATGGGCAGCAGGAGGACGTGGTGGGGCAGAAAGCGTCCTCCCATCCGGTTGCAGCTCTTCCTGGGCAATGCAGCATGTAATCCTCTGCCTGGTCTCCACCGTAACGTGGGCAATAACGGCTTCACGCTGGGTCTCCAGCAGGTCGTGGCTGAAATGAGTCTGAGGTCAAGAACAGATGAGTTGAAGGATTTGGGAGAAATGTTAAGAAAAAAACCACAAAAGGGAGGGGAGAGCAATCCCTTCCTGCACTTTGCCTCATGCAGGAAAGAAGGAAAGGCGATATTCCTACAAGGGAAGAGGGACTAGAGCAATTCAGCTGGAGGCAACGTCTGAGAAGATCGTAATTTCTGCTTGGTGCCCTTCAGCCCTGCCGCCGGGAAGGGCCAGTTTGGACACGGAAAATCCATTTTGCATTGGGAAGGGAGATTTCACCCCCAAGGCCCAAGGGATGTGGCTGCTCCTCTCTGCACAACCTCAAGGTTTTCATCCTTGGGGACGCTGGAACCACGCCTGGACGGGTGCTGAGCAGTATGACCTGCTTGGAGGTTGGCCCTGCTTTGAGCAGGGTTGGGACCAGAGCCCTCTGGATGTCCCAGCCCGACTTCCTGGGACTTTCTGACCCAAGGGGGATGAAAGGTAGCAGGGCCATCAAAACATCAAACAGGCCAGGAGGACCTTTATTAAACATAATGGGGGCGGGGGGGGGGGGGGAGGGGGG
>JAVKLA010000017.1:28262105-28293704 GCA_034782735.1 Sagittarius serpentarius | reverse complement strand
GGTGGGGGGGAGGTCCGGGTTTGGATTGTGGTGGGGGCTGCTTTGGAGAGGAGTGGGGAATAGGGCGGGAGGGCCGGGTGAAAAGATGAAAGATTTGGGAAAGGGAGCACAGCTGGGGGAGGGAGGGGGATCGAGAAGGAAGCTGGGGTGGGCTGGGAAGAGGAGCGGCTAGGCTGGGAGAGCTGGACTGAGGGTTTGGGGAGGGAGGAGAATTTTTGGGGAAGGGGGGGCTTTGAAGGCAGCAGCAGGTGGGGCAGGGAGTGCGGGGAGGGTTTGAAGAGGGAAGGGTTAAGGGGACTGGGAAAGGAACATGTGGGGCATGAAAGCAGAGAATGATTAATGTGTTATTAGGGAGCAAAACTTGGGATGGTGTTGAAGAGCGCTGGCACAGGGAGAAGGGAAATGAGAGGCTGAAAAGGGAGCAGGGATACCGGGGGACAGGGCCCGAGGGGGGAACTGAATGAAGGACCATGAGAACTGTAGTGGGAACCCGTACTAGACAACAAAGTGAAGAATGACCTGGGGTGGGGGCCTGGGAGTGGGCCAGGGAGCTTGAGGTGGAGGGGAAGTGCAGTGTAAGGCTTGTGAGGGAGTTGGAAGAGGGTGAGCTGGAGAAAGGGGGTGAGTATCTAGCGCGTGGACTGGTAGAAAATTGGTAGTGGAAGTGCGGGGACGTGATGTAACCATGGATGGATAAGTAAATTTATGGGGGGGGGGGGGAAGTGAGGGTGAAAGATTTAGTGCCAGACTGGCACTTCTGGCTAACTTCATTTCTTTAAAAGTCAAAGTAAGTTCAGCTGTTACCCAGGAGGTCTTGCCTTCCCTTTCCTGCCCTGCTTAGGAAACGTGTCTACATAGTTCTTTTTCTTTCTTGCTAAACTTCATCTGCTGTGGAGAAATCAATGTCACTTCCCAGGTGGTTGTATCCCACTGTGCAGTCAGGATTGTACTTGATAATGTCTCAAAGTTACCATGGATATAGGCTTTCTCTTAAAACCCTGTTTTAGCTGTCAGTCCTCGTGCAGCTGCATCATATACCGATGCATATACCACTAAAATAGCAGCTGGAAGTGTTTGCAGTTGATTGTTGATAAGCTGCTTTGGGAGAGTTTTAAGCTTTTTACCCCCTTCTCTTCCAGGGTTTTACTGCAGGTGACAACTGATTGCCATGAGTTCAAATATTTTCCTCTGATTTGCTGTTCACTGGGCCGAAGCGAGGGATGGCTACGAAGCGAGGGATGGCTACGGAAGCCAAGTACAGCATCGTTCGAGAAGTGGGCCGAGGGAGCTATGGGGTGGTTTATGAGGCCATTGTTAATCAAACTAGAAGCAAAGTAGCTGTAAAAAGGATGCATTGTAATGTGCCTGAAAATGTAGAACTGGCTCTGCAAGAGTTCTGGGCCCTGCAGAGCATCCAGAGGCAACATGAAAACGTGATCCAGTTGGAGGAGTGTATCCTGCAGAACGGCCAAGTCTTTCAGCCAATTAGTCATCATTACAGGAAATCAGACAGCCACTTGCTGCTAATTGAGACCTGCTTGAAAGGGCGGAGGTGCATGGATCCCAAATCGGCCTGCTTTCTGTGGTTCGTGATGGAGTTTTGTGACGGTGGCAACATGAACGAATACCTGCTGTCTCGCAGCCCGGATGCTCAGCTGAATAACAGCTTCATGCGGCAGCTCAGCAGCGCCGTGGCTTTCCTGCACAGAAACCAGATAGTGCATAGAGACCTGAAATCTGACAATATTTTGATTTCTCATAGACTTGGCAGTCCTGTAGTAAAGGTAAGGGAATAAAACTTTGCTGTAACAAGTATGTGATCTACATGCTTACGCATCACATGCTTTGGAATGGGCTTTTAGCAAGTCTTGTGACACTTGTAATAAGCGTACTCAGAACATCTGATATCAGTTGTGGGCTTTTTTTAAGGAGTTTTGGAAGGAAGTAGAGGTCACGATGGTGTGTTTCTGTAACGTCCTTCATCCACTGCTTATCCTGCCGAGAAGAGCAGTTCAGGGCTGTCTAACTTCTGTACACTAGATAATCAGAGGGATCACGATTAGTCAAAGATGAAGCAGTATTTGCTGTGCCCTTGAACTTTTAAGAACATACTGCCCTGTTACAACAGCTAACGCGTCCGATATTGCTGCCTCAAGCGCGCATTGTTGTTCAGGGGCAGTGGGGAATGTCGTTGTGCTTCATGTTCATGCCCTGATTGAGGTAAAGACTGGCTAGCTGCCTTTCTTGTAGCACCGGGCTGAAAGTCTATACGGCTGCTTTTCAGAGAGCTGGAAAAGCTGGGAGCCAGCTCGCTCCTGAACTTTCAATCCTGAGAGTTCCCATAGTTAGGCATAAAATAATAGGTCGGTGCATTCAGATAATTCATGACTTAATCATTCAGATCAATAATGGTATTTGTACTTCGACCTGTAGAGCTGTCAAGGGACACTTAAATCAATGTCATCTTAATCGCTATGGACAATAACGGTAATGCAAGAGACTCAGTGCACTCACCATGGAACGGTAAGAGCCACTTCTACCACAGATGTTGTTCAAGGTATGTTTATGCCCAATTAGATGTAATCAGAGTGAACTTCACAGAAAGATAACGATCAGATACCTGTTTCGCCCATCTCAGGAAGGGGAACAAACAACAGGAAAGGAGTTGGGGAATGGACAGCGAACAGGGTAATCGGCTCTTTGTTTCGCCGGGGTTGCCACCGACAAGTGTCAGTGCCATGCTGTGGTGTATTTCGGAGTGGAATTCACTGAGCTGCTGTTTGTAAACACGCTTGGAAACTTGGTGTTTGCGAATAAGTTATTTTGCTTTTCGTCTTATGCATTGCAGGTAGCAGATTTTGGCCTCAGCAAGGTGTGTCAGGGGAAAGGGAACGTGAACCAGCATCGCTTCTCCTCTGCGTGTGGGTCAAACTTCTACATGGCTCCAGAAGTATGGGAAGGTCACTACACTGCAAAGGCTGACATATTTGCCCTTGGGATCATTTTCTGGGCTATGGTCGAGAGGATCACCTTCCGAGATGGGGATACTGAGAAGGAATTGCTCGGTGAGGATCAGATCAGTGCTGTCCTGTTGTCAGCGGACGTTCTGGATCTGTAGGGATCCTCTGAGAGGTGTTATCCCAGGCACAGTTACAAATGCTGTGGCATATATGCTTTGGATGTGTTTTTTTCCAGGAATTTGCAAGCACCTTGCAACCCAAAGAAACCCAAAGCTGGTTTTTTGGGGGGGGGTTTGTTGTTAAGAGAACTGCAAAGAAATCTCTTTTTCTTCAGCATGCATTGCTACTAGTTTGGTTGCTTCTCATGCACGCTTTCCAGGTCTTGAAGACGTATCACTAAGGCAGAGGGAATGCTTTTTATATTTACAAATCACAATTTTATTTGGAAGATCATTCCTTCTGCCAGATTTTTTCGAAAACGCCCCTGGGGGATTTAAAGGTTAAGGGAAAGATTGCTCCTGGCTTCTCTGCTGTCAGGCCTTCCTTAACCTAAGGAATGCTCTTCAAAAATGGATTTGGCCCTTATCGTTGCTGAAGAACAGTAAGAGGAAAAAAAAAAAAAACCTCCTAGCTGTTGGTGAGGCATCTCTCTTACAGGTATGCTCTTGATAGAGGATTTAGTATCTGCCTACTTCCATTTGCTCAGAAATGCTTTTAATGCTCTTAAAACCAAAACCTTTCTGGAACTGGGCCTACGGGTTCGCTTGTATCCTTGACTCGGCGTAACCAAGGGACAGGATCACTCGGGGCGCTGAAAGGGTGTTCCAAGGAGCCAAATAATAAACAGGGAAAGGACGTTTAGATAAGCTTCACTGCCATCTGGCTGAGTTTCCTCACAGTTTAGAGATGCAAGATCTCGCAGGGATGACTCGCCCGATGGCCTGCTCGCCCGTTCTCTCTTTCCCTGCCTCCTCCTTCCTCCAAATCCCCCAGATATATGCACGCTTGAAATACTCTGTACTAAAAGATTTCAGAAAAGTATATTGCAGTGGAAAATCCATCTTGAGAGGAGAGAATGCCAGTCATGCACATTAGCATAATAATTGAAGACGTCTACCCAGGCTCTGAGATCATAGTATACCTGTCTGTGTTTCTCTTAAATATTTAAATTCTTAAAAGGAATTTCTGTGGAGGAACTTTGAGAAGCTGTTGTGCTACCCCTTTAATTTTATTTTTTTGTCATCTTCCAAGTAGGCTCAGTTCTAATTCTATTATTTATTTCTTTTTAAAATGCCAAACATTGATAAATGTTTTAGTTCCTGCCTACAGAAACAAGCAAATGGCTGCAGCTGAGACCAAAGCATGAACAGATTTCATTAAAATAGCTACCCGCCAACTTGAGATAAGGAGTTTGCAAGGCCAACCTTTTCTACACACAGACAGGTCACTGCCTTTGAAACATTTATTCTTTGCGTGGTGCAGGGGTAGAACAGCTTGAGTGAGCAAAGCTGGGTTTACTGTCTGTTTTGGAAGCCGGTTAATCATTTTCAACAACCGGTGAAATTATTTAGATTACCAGGAGCAAATTTACATTCCCCTTCCTTAATCTTGCTGAGGAGAACTTGGCTAACGGTAAATGGCATATGCTGTCATTTTAATTGAAAATTGTTTGACTAATTGAGCAAATAAGTTTTGTGTTTAACTCTTTCAAGTCACCGCAGCCAAGCACAGTCTCCCTCCCTTTTCCGGAGCTTCCGAGTCTGCTAGTAGGGTGAAACGGAGTGAAATGGAGGAAGTTCATTTCAGTGGCCCATTTTCTCTGCAGATGGTCCATATAACTGCTTGACAAGCACACCATGCTTAAACTGGCTCCCTCTGTTCCATGCGTGGTTACAGGCACAGCCTTTTGCAACACCTTGATTACTGTTTGAAAGCAGAAGCTGCTTCTGATAACAACCTCCCCCAATATTTGACTTGGCAGTCACCTCTTAATAAGTGATCTTTCCAGTAATCTTTCAGATGTTTTTGTTCTCCAGACGGTATATCCGTACAGCACTTTGTGTAGACTTTCTTCTGCCTGTATAACCTGACTCCTCCTAATCCGTGTTCAGGAACCTACATCTGCCAAGGCAAGGAGCTTATTCCCCTCGGAGAAGCGTTGCTGGAGAATCCCAACATGAAATTACAAATTCCCCTGAAGAACAAGAAGTCCATGCCGGAGGATCTCTGCAAGCTCCTGCATGATATGCTGGCTTTTAACCCAAAGGAAAGATTGGATGCCTTCCAACTAGAAGTCCGAATCAGGCAAATCTCCTACGGCAAAAAGCGTCAACGCTCTGTCTCATAGAGACGAAGGACGTTCAGGTTAGTGTCTCTGCCAGGATACTCCCTATTTAGTCTGAGCTTACAGGGGATTTTCTGTTATCGACCTCCAGGTCAAAGCCCTCTAAATCAAGTGTGACCTGTAGCAGTTCTGAAAATGCAGCATAGAAAGGTGCAGTCAAATGAGAAGAAGAAAAGGCTTCGATAAAAGTTTGGGAAGAGGAATTTGGTTGAAGTAGGTCTAACAGAGAAACTTTTGCCTCCTTAACGGTGTTTGTTCAGGGAATTGGCTGTGTAGTTGGGCCAGCCTGTCCTTTACCCTAAACCTCATCTATTCCCGTGAGTGAGGGCAGATTTCTGCTATTGCTCCAGCCACGTACCTGTGCTTGTTTGTTGCTTTTACGATATATTTGCTGACTAAGTAAAAGCTGAAGTGGGCAGAGTTACTGTATATTTGTAGGTGTGCATCTTCAGTGTGGTATTCAGGTGTGATAGTAACTGTCAGATTAAAGACAGTTTTGTTTTGTTTTTAATTAAAGCACTTTTAATGCTCAGAGCGTATCAGAGTCGGGTGCACCAGATGATAGAGGAGCTTCCTGTCCTGAACTGTTCCAACACGTAAAGGCCTCGAAGAATGTCTTGGAAAAGGCTGGACTGGAAGTCTGGTGGTCTTGCTGAGTCCCGCAGCGAGACTGTTGTTTTTATGTGCCCACTTTGAAAAAAAAATTTGATCTTGATCCTTGTGAGTTCTCGATGGCCTCTTTAGTATCTGCCTTGATGGAAGTTTGGCCGTCCAACATTAAAGTTCAAGACGGTCTGTCAGATTCCCTGCCTTTCAGCAGAGCGATGAAAACACAGAAGGGAGTTTCCAGGATTTTCAAGTCCTGTCTTCTGCTGTCATGGGCTTCATATCCTAGAATTTGATAAATGCATCATAGAAATAGAGGGGTTTGTGTCTGATACCATCACTGGGACTGAGCATCTGGCTGTCCTTATAGCTAAGGACATTGTCGTTTGCAACACAAAGGATCAGTTTAATACTCTTGATCTTGTGACAGACTCGTCCTTTAGCTTAAAATGTTCTTCTCCTTCCCTGGTGTTTGCCCATTTGAAACTATTTTATAGGGGACAATTGCAACCCCAGCAGCATTTCTTCCTGTCCAAGGCTGGTTGGTTGGTTCCATCGAGGTTGGTTCCATCGAGGTTGGTTCCATCGAGGTTGGTTCCTCTGTCTCCTCCATATACAAATAATTTCTGTGCTTACTTGAGATGAGTCTCTTCAGGTCCTTGTAAAGCGCTAGCGTTTACTGTCTGGTCTGGAAATATTCCTCCTGATGTATTCCAGGATCGCATCTCCCTCCTTTCATACCTGTATCAGTTAATCCTCTCATAATGACTTTGTATCCTAAAGCCCTTTTTGACTTGAGCTGCTTCAGATCAATAACCTTCTGGGTTACAGCAGTTACTTTTGTTCACAGACGCATGACCTTATGTTTTCTACTACTGAGTTTCATCCCCGTCAGTTAGAAGAAATGGTGAATGACCCCGAGTATTTCCTCGTCCTTTTTTATAACTGTAATACCTCCAGCTTTGCGTCATCGGCACACTTCTAATTGTGGCAAGGCTGTTAGTGAAAACATTAATTAAACAAGTCTGTTGCCAGTGCCAGTCTTGATAAAACTCTACTCTAGCCTCTTCATTTCCAAATTACCCAATTCGGTTTTCCCTTGGGATAGGTTAACTGCCTTACGTTATCTTTTTTACTAATCCCATTCTTCTCCTGTGTATCTAATACTTTCTCGTGTGGTACTACATCAAATGCTTTACTGAAATCTTAGTGGACAAGATCAACGCTGATTTTTATCTAGAAAAATCAGTTTTATTGCTGAAAACTACTCAATTAGTCTGGTAGGATCTGCAGTTCTGGGGACTCCCCCTTGAACGAGGAGGCCTGGCATACTGTAATAGCAACAGTACCACTAGTTGGCAGGCCAGCCCTGAAGTGATTAGCCTGCTAGAGAGGAATTTGCAAGGGTAAAGAGAAAAAAAAGGCTCCAGCAGCACAGCGTCAGGCTCACTACTGTTGCCTTTCCTTTCTCATTACGAAACCATAATGGTAAATAGGTTTGCAGACTAGGTTCAGAAGAAAAACACGGGCACAGCCAGGACATATCCCTGAAACCCCCCGTCTGTCTCAATCTTCTTCATTTATTTTATTTTCCTGTTTGGTAGGAAGCTAGCTGAACACCTGCTATACTTGCTTTTGGCATGTAATCAGAGTTGATGCAGCAATGACTTGCGGCGCAGCGCTCCACGCCACGAGGCGCTCGTCTCACGCTGTTGGAAATGCTGTCGACTGCTGAGTTAGTGTGGACTGACGTGAAAACCAGCTCACCTTTCTAAAGTGGGGTTGGCTTAAACACCAATTCATGGATGCTTCAGTCCAGAAAACGGATGGATTTCATATCCGACTTTGCTAATCTAAAATCAGGAGTAGGACGGAAGCATAAAAGCGTTTCTTACAACGCTAAACCTAGGTGCTTGACAGAAGAAATTCTCCAATAGCAACTTCAAATCAAACAGGAGATACTTTTTTTTCCATAATGCTTTGTTATCGTAGGGTGATGAACTCTACAGTGTAGGGCAGCCGAACACTAAATCTCCTCAGAACAGTGTGAAAAACATCTAAATGAGGGTTTTTTTCATGAATTTAAAGACAAGGATATGGATATAACTTGTGATTCAGGAAGTCCTTAAGTTTGCTTAGAACTGTGATTTGAGCCGAGGAACGCCTGCTTGTGTGCGTGCCCTGTGCTCTTCCCTAAGCGTATGGATGCTATTGGTGTCCCCGAGGCAGAACAGTGGGCCACGGAACCTTTGGCGTGGGCCAGTGCTTTTACCAAGAAGTATTTTGTTTTGCAACTTTGGTGTGTTTCCTTTGCAGGTATCGTGTCCCGCTGTGATCTAGAGGCCTCGGAGGTGGTGAACAACTTTGCCTCCCTTTGGAATGAGTGCGTGGATCAGAAGACTGTTGCCCGCTTCCAGTTCTCCCGAACGGTTATATTTAAATGGACAATAACTTTTATTTATTTGTACAGTAATTTTAAGAGGAGAGCTACAAAAAAGTCTATTTTTATGTGAACCGTCGGTGTTTTTATATTTGTGTTCTTTTATGCAACGAGTAGCGTAGCTGAAAGCTTGGCTGAGGTGACCTTGACTGCCTGGCCACACTCAGCACAGTCGTGGAGCAGTTTCTGAACTCTTTTTTTTTTTTTTTTTTTTTTTTTTTTTTTTTTTTTTAAAGCAACCCTTGTGCATCCTTTTGTTGTCGGCCTGTGACTGCCCTTTCAAAGGATGGCAAAGAAAGATGGAGAAACCGCCTGGGGACGGGCTTCTCTGCCCCATTGCGTGTTGACTGCCTTTCCAGCCCTGGCTTCTCACTGATGATGCCATGTCGCTTGTCCTTGGCACAGAAGTTGTTGTTAGGAGGTTTAATTGGAGCGCTTTTTTGTGTAATTCTTCGCTCCGTGCTGCTTGGCCACGTAACTGAGTGATGTCTGCTGAATGAGCTGGCAAAGTGTTCAGTGTCTATTCTGAAAAGTTTGAGCAGAAACAAAAATGTATTTTCTTCACAGTAGCTTTTGAATATTCTTGCTTAGATTAACTAAAATGCTTTCTTAAAATAAATACAAAGAATGTTATAGATGCCAACTCTTGATTAGAACGTATGCGTCACTAACACTTAAAGTAGTTTAAGGAATCATGCTTCCTGCTGTGTTAGCTGCTTGTGCCAGCTGTTCCTACAAGGGAAATGAAAAGGACCGAACTGGAATCTTGGCAGGTAAACGGGGAGTCTAATTTGCACCCTGTCTGAAAAAATATTTTAATGTATCTGTAAACTACTGCTGATCTTTGCTTTTCTTAAGGAGCTGGGAGCTCCTGGCAGAGGTTCCTCCTGTGCTTTTCTGTTGGGCAGAGGTGAAACAAATAGTGTCCTTCGGGGACAGCTTCCTTCTGTAGGAAGGGACTGAACTGCCGAAAGAACGATAACGTGCTGAGCCCTTCTGCGCCACCTGTGCCACACAGAGGACAGAAATACATATATTTCGGTTACGATTATGTATTTCCTCTCCCTAAGATTGTGGCTGCAATATAGAAGACTCTGTATTATAAGCAGTGCGTCATGGGGCGGATCTTTCTTCCTGCCGTGACTTTATCCAGAGGCTCCACTGGCCTTCCATGGGGAAGCCTAAGATTTTCTCACCTGCTCCTCCAGGCTGTAAAATACGTTTGTCCTGCACAAACAAGCATGAACTGACCTCTGACCCCGTAACAGGTAATGAATGAACTACCCAATAGGAGTGGTCCCTGAAAAGAGCTGTTGTGGGAACATATAAAAAATAAGTTAATTCCAATCATTAATTTAAACTTGACTTTAGAATTTAGAGAATCCCTAGTCACACGGTGCTAGTGCGTAGGAAGCGTGTGCAGCAACGATAAGACACGGTTGCTTTGAAGATCATTCAGCTCCTGACACCTCTGTGCGGACAGACGGCACGGCGACGGGAAACGAGCTGAAAACGGGGGTCTGGATCTGTTGTTGTTAAGAGCCCCAGTCACCCTGTTCTGGAGAGCACTTCTGTCTTCGGGTAGGAGACGGGTCTGGCTTTGATTGCAGCTCTACACCCGCAGTAAAGCCTGGTCTTACCTAATTCTAGTTGTTGCCTGGATTTCTGACTCACCTTGGAGTTCTGGGGAGTCGCAACTTCGGACTGCGTGCTGGGTTTTCCTTTCTGCAGCTTTCGGCTAGAAGTACTCTTCTGCTTTGCAGAGCTGCTCTTCTGAAATAAGGTTTCTTCCTCCTTCTCTTCCTAACCCTGTAGCCGCTGCTACGCTGTCGTCTGCTCTCTGCCACCTCTCCTCAGAGCATGCTGGTGGTCTTCCAGGGCTGTTTCCAGTTGAGACCAGTCCATTTTTCTGGGATAGGGAGGTTTGCACACCCTCGCAACACGTGAGAAAATTGCGGGGCACAAGAATGGCTGTTTACTCATTTTCGTCCTTGTTTTGCCATGCTAGGCGAGTATCCTCACAGCTGCTAGATATTTTTAGCTAGTCCGTACGTACGCTTTGATCGCCTGAAACGCTATACTTTAGAAATTAATAAAATGCTGTGATTTTTTACTAATGCATTAGAAAGTGTGGTAATACCAAGAATCTCTTTAGAATCACGTGACGCTTTTTTTTTTTTTTAATAAGGTACCACAAGTTAGTAAATCTTACTCTAATACCTAGTCAATTGGTAAATGAACATATGCAATGACAGCCTCTAATTTAAGTGACTACTTCTTAGGGAAGGGGGTGGGGGGAGAATCCTGGAGCTGCTGCTTGTAGCGCTCTGAAAACAAGCTCGATATTCAAAAGCGATCCGAAGGGTAAACATAATGTCTGTAGCTGGGAAAGGAACAGAATAAAATGGAAGAGTGCACGAATCCAGGGTATTCTCCTGTTTCAAAAGCTGTGAGCAGCTCATTAATAATAATATAGCTGAGCAAAAAAAGAAAAAGAGAAGTTTGTCACAGACCTACAATTTGGGCACAGGGGATGGGAAGTTTGTTAAATTATATATGTTATGGAGAAAACAAACTCCTCTTTATTGAATGGACACTCCCCCCTTGTGCTACGAGAACTAAGGGGTTGCCTGGGGGACGTGCAGGTTTCACACAGCAGGTACCTGGATTGCTGAACTCCCCGGTGACAGCAGAAGTGTCAGAGGGCTTAAATCGTACTGATTTGTGGAAGATAGATAAATCTACAAGCGGTTTCTGACCAGTGGTTTGGAGCAACCTTTGGTTCAGGGAGTTCCTAAATTGTTGTTGAGCTGCTCTCTGTCGTGCCCTGTTTGTGGAGAGTTTTTCTTCCAGCTCCCGGGGGAGATGGCGATGCTGCTGTCTTCCTTCCTTACCGTAAAGCGCTGAACCCTAAATATTGCTGCCCATTGCTCCTGTCACAGTAAAGCAGATGGGTCTTGGTGAAAAACCGCTGCTTTGGTGAGTGGAGGAAGGCATTTGCCAGCGATAGCTGCTTATGTGACTTCACGTTTTAGGAAGAGAACGGTGTTGTCAAGTGCGTCACGGGGTGACAGGGCTACAAGCAGGTGCCTGGGCTCAGCGCCCGGCTCGCCGGGCTTTGCCACTGTTGGTTTTTAGACAGTGATGACTAAGGCTGTACTGCTCCTTTATTTATTTTTTTTTAATCTACGGTCATAATCTCTCTTGAAGAAAAGAGAAAAACCAGAGAGGAATGTGGGTCTGTGATTCAGATTTGTATCAAGCGAACAGCGAAGGTGAAGCTTTGTTCTGCTTTGGTGGGGAAAAATGTGTAAGTAAGTAAGTTCTCCATTTTTATGCTCTCCCCTGCAATGAGCCTCATGTGCATCGGAGCGGTTTGTTAGAACAGCCTCTCTAAATGCTGCAGTTGTCCATCGAGGCAGGCAGTTAAATTGATTGCTTTGGATTATGGATGCTTCAGACTAGTTAATTCTTTGCAATGGGACAAATAACATCACTCACACAGAGGCAAGATAGCTAGGGGCTGAATTTATCTGGGGGAGAACTAAATACTCGCTACTGTTCCCAGTCAGGATCAAGTCAGTCAATACTATTCTATTTTTTCTCTAAAATTAAGCATTGCCTCCAAATCATTCATTAGCAGAACCCTCCATTAATCATAAATCCCAGCACCTCTCCGCAGACAGCACACGGTCTTTTTTCCTATGGCTGTTAAATACATTGTCGTAGCTGGTAGCCTTACAGCTGCTGGGCAGCGGGTTTTTTTCGGAACTAAATAAATTCACAGGTCTGTTAATCACAAAGACTAACGAAGGCGCTCCGGACGCCTGTCACTGAGCAGTTATCTGCAGGCAACCAACATGCAGATGGGGTGGCTGGCGGTGTAGATCACTCCGAGGGGGGACGCAGGAGCTGGCTGGATTAAGTGGCTCACCTCAGCGGGGGCTCCGGAGGAGATAAGGGAAGCCGGTTTGCTGACCTGTTCTCGAGGCTTGGGAAGGAGGAGGGACGGGAAAGCTGCAGGCCACGGCGCAGGTGCTCCCGTGATCCTGGTTCAGCAGCTAGCAACGTTCCCTTTGCGAAGGGTCCAGAGGAAGAATTTAATTTCTTCATGGCTGGAGAGGTAAGAAGTTACTGACCTGTGTGGGCGTGGAAGTGGACTGACTGAATGTAGAGAAATTTTTGTGCAAAATAAGGAGAAATGGGGAAACCTGCAGCTTAATCCATCGGAGATGGAGACAGACTGTTTCCTAATTAAAACCTTTAGTGCTGGAGCCCTCAGTTCACATTTGTTGTCCCTCCTCTCTCATCCTAAACTTTGAACGCGTCGCTCCTTTGTTCCATTAAATAGCTGCTGCCTCCCCCACCAAAGGAGGCTCTTTCCCCAGCGCATAAAACACTAACGCTGTATTTGCATTCTGTTTGCAAAGCATGATCCAGGTACTCCGGCGGGCGAAACGGAAAGGCACCTACGTGCCACGGCTGAGGTTGCGCAGGAACATCGCAGAGAGGATTTGAAAAGGTAATGAGCTCGTGCGGTTCAATCTGTCAGTCCCTATTGTTCTTTCAAGATTCTTCGTACGCTCTTGATTTTGCTCAGGCTTTTTGAAGTTGGAAGCAGCAGTTTGCTCCCTTTTAAGCTTACTTAGCTCTCCTTTATTCTCAAAGAGCTGCAGTATCGGAGAATTTAGGTTAAATTGTTTTTAAATGGAAACAATGTGCAGTCTACTGGCATTATTCTCACACCTCCTCGCAGTGCTCCTGCTTGGCACAGCCTCGTGCTTGCTCCTTGTTTGCAGGGCTGTTTGCAGAATAGCCTGGAGCACGAAGCGGCCGGGTTTCTCAGGAAGACGGGCAAGAGGGAAGGTGGAAGCCACCGTCCTGCCACGTGCTGATGTACCTACAGGGCCATAAAACCCAAAAGCCATCGATGCTTGCCCTCTTGCAGCTTCCCCAGCAAGTCTGGGGTTTAAGTTTTTGAGAAAGTGGTTTTTAAAGTGGCTTCGGGGATGTCCTGCAAGCTGCGCCGAGCCCTGATGTGGGTCCCAGCCCGACAGCGAGTGACACAGACACCCATGTGCCCTGTGCCGGGATCAAGACCCTGGTTTCATTGCCCTGCTACCCCCGGCTCCCCTAATCCCAGCAAACCTTTCGGGAGAGTTGGCTCCCAAGCACCATAGAGGCATCAGGGTTTACTTGAAGAAACTATACTAATGGGAAATAAATTCCTAGAATGGCCTTGATACATGCAACGATGCAGGAATTCGGAATCCCAGCAGCAGAGGCGAGGAAAGGGTCTCCTAGGGATGCTCCTCCATGAGGATGTGTCCCAGGAGAAGCGTACTGAGCTTGTGTTTCACCACTGGCTTCCCAGGAAGGGAGATGAAAAGGCTGCGCGATGCATCGAGTCCTTCCAGGGATGAAAATACATGTACATAAGGCTTATATGGTGTATATGTTAAGGCTTGGACCTAGATCTCATGCCTAAGAACCATCAGTGGGTACTTATGATGGTGGTAGACATGGCCAGAACAAAGCTTTTATTCAATTTTCATCGTGGTATCAGCTGGATTTGGACAAAAACTAGATCCGTACAGATTCTGGGAGGAAGCATTAATGAAAACAGGCATCTACAGAGGAATCTGTACATGTTGACTTCAGAGTTTTATTTTTTTTGTTTTAACCTTTTCCCTTAAACCAGCACCAACTTCTGCCAAAGATGTGTGCTGAACGAATTTAGCTGTCAGTTTGTGACTGAGGAATCTCAGCCTCTTGCTGACACGGAAGATTGAGGCTAAAACCACCATATTTGGCTTTTTCCCACAACTATAAACAAGCTGCAAGAGGGAGGAAAAAGACCCATAAAGCCAAGTATGTTGCTGCAAGAGTTTAAAACCACCAAGGTGCAGGGGCTGGTAGCCTTTGGAAGGGGACTTTGGGCATGAAATCCCACAGAGCCATCCGTGCCCCTGCGCCAGCCGGCTGAGACAGGGAAGAGACAAAAGTGGAAGCAGGCAGCAATGTCGATAAATCGATGCCAAACCACATCTTTTCCATTTGGAAGAGGACTCGAGATGAGCCCAAAGATGTTGTGCTGCTGTTTACCAGAGGTCTGAGCAGAGCTGTTTTACCTTGACTGTTTTTCCAAACCTCTGACTCCTTATTCTTATTAAACAAAGCTGATGAGCACAGCCAGATCGTGACTGCTGTATTTTTTAAAATCGGGCTCCTTTCTGGCTCCTGCTTCTCTTGATTTAATTTTCTCCTTTCCTTACAGATTCGCCGCAGATCCCCTGAGCCCCTGGCGTGACTGCTTATTGCACTGAAAGCAGGAGGCAGCCCCTGATGCGAGCGAAGAAGAAAAACAAAATCCGAGCTGGCAGAAGGGGATCGATCCTTGAGAGCAGGTCAGACCCCTGCCACCCTGCGCTGCAGGTAATACCTGGCCTCACCCAAGAGGCTGCCCAGTGTCGTTAGGTATTTTGGGGTTACTTGCCTTTTTATTTTTTCTTCTCTATTTCTCTTTGGGTTTTTTTCCCAGTTCACTTTTTTTATAACGAATAGAGCTGCTGGGGTCTCGGGAAGCAACGGAGCTAACCGCGGCTTAGAGTCTGCAGCCAGACAGAGGATGTGCCGAACTAGGATCTGTAAACAGATATTCTTTTATTTTCCCCAAACTGAGCATCATCTGTTCTGCTAAATTCATCCCTTTCAAATGTAGAAGGGTCTACTGGATGTAAAAATTGCCCTTAACATTAATGACAGCAGAGCAGCTGAGCCACTCGTACCCCACTTTTTACCATGTTTATCTTGGTGTTGGCGTCCTCTCGTTTTATGGCTCAGTTCCTGTAACTGTGATGCTTCCCCCGACCATCTCAGGCTTGACCACCTCAAGTTTTTTAAAGGTATCTCCCAGCTGCTCTTAAATCGCCAGCTCCCTGTGGCTGTTAGGCTGCAGTCAGGCATCCTTCTGCAGCCAGCTCTCTTCTACCTTGCAGGAGTTACTGCCCGGAGTCGTCCAGCCCCATGCTCTGCCAAAAGCCACCGGCACATCAGATCCCGTGGCTCCCAGCAACAGCTTTTTTTATTTTTTGCCTGAAGAGGCTGTTGAATCACCGTGTTCCCCTAGTTCGGTTTGCCTGATCTGGGTTGCGGATTCACGTGAGTGAATGCTTCAGGGGGCAGGAACCACTTCTGCCGCAAAGCTACAGGCGGCGAGGGCCGGTGTTGCCCTGGGGTGACCAACAGGCAGCTGCGGTCAGCAAAGCAACCAGCTGGAGGCGGCCACAGTGCGCTGTTGTTGTTGGGGGATACGGGACAGGGGGGTGTGCAGCTGCTGTGGCAGACCTGGTGGGGTTTTTCTCTGTCGCTGCAGAGCTATACAAGCAGGGTGATGCCCATCAGGTCCTCCAAGCACAGGCCGAGCACTAAAGCAGAGAGGACAGAGTGGCCCAAATGTGCCTGAAAAACGCAGGCGTAGAACCGTTTAGGTTGGAAAAGGCCCTTAAGATCACCCAGTCCGACCGTTAACCCAGCACTGCCAAGTCCACCACTAACCCACGTCCCTAAGCACCACGTCTACACGTCTTTTAAATACCCCCAGGGACGGTGACTCCACCATGTCCCTGGGCAGCCTGTGCCAGTGCTTGACCACCCTTTGGGTGAAGAAATTTTCCCTAATACCCAATCTAACCCCCGCCCGGCGCAACTTCAGGCTGTTTCCTCGTGTCCCTGCCTGTCTCCATGCCACTTACTCAGAGATCACTTGCAGCCAGGGCAAAAGCTGGGGGCAACAGTGTGCCTCAGCAACGGGCTCAGGCTGCTCTTTACCTGGGCTTTGCTTTCTTCACAGGTGGAGCCTGTGCTGGGCGGACCCACTGGGATGTGGGCAGGACCCAGGGTGGCAGCTTCGATCCCTCCTGCGGCTACCAGCCACCGGGGTCTGATGCTGCACTCCAGCAGGAAGCAGGAGGTAACAGCTCCCCAGGGTCGAAGCAGCAGCAGGTGGAGGCAGTCCCACAGCCTCAGCAGGGTTCTTCTGCCAGCAGCTCTCCTGGGCAAAGGTGGGCTGCTTCTCCCCGTGGCCTTGGGGAAAGCAAAAACCCACTGAGCAGGCACTTTACTAATTGCTCCAGCGCTACCAAGGCAGGGGCAGAAGATAATTTTAAGGGAATGAGGAAAAGGCATATAAATAGAAGCAAGAGAAATATTGAAGATGGCGGAGCTTCTTTGCACGTCAGAAAGCACGACAGCAATGAAATCACGGCGCGAGCCCTGGTGCTCCTGCCCTGAGCAGGTTCTTGCTGCTCAAGCTGCACCTGAGCTCCCTGTCATCTGGCACCCATGTGCCACATCTTGGCCACGTCCCATTGCAGGCAGGCAGAGAGCTTTGGCCTCCCAAAAAGTTAGAGCTGGAGAAACCCAACAGGCTAAAATTAATGCAGAAATGAGCATGACTCACCTTTTTCTTTTTTTTTCAAAGTATTTTAAGCTGGTCACCGCTGTTTGCCCATGAAAGGAGAGAGCAGCTTCCATGAACGACTTGCTTTCTTCATGCCTGCTTGTTTATTTTCCTCATCGGCTGCGGAGGAGCTGGGCACACGCAGGGGAGCACAACCCTCCCTGGTGCTCTCTTGCTTGAAAGCACCGGCCTCAAAACCCCCTCGCCGGACTGAGGCTGCAATGGATTACTGAGCAGGGAGGATGCGGCACGAGCACCCGCTCTGCAGCGACGGCCCGAATCCTCCCTTCCACCATTTCAACATGGAGCAAAGAAATTTGGGGCCTTTCCAGGCCCGAGTTTCATTTCCACAGGCGTGGGATCGGCCACAGCCCTTGGTCTGTTGCGTTTTACAGGCAAATTGCGTTTTCTTGACTTGAACAGTTGCATAAGCCCTTGTCTGCTTAATCGACCTCATTCTCAACATGAAGGGAGAAGGAGCTGCAGCTTGTCAATACAAATCACCTCGGTGTGGGTGGGGGTTTTTTGTGGGTTTTTTGGTTGTTTTCGTTTTGTTTTGTTTTCCACCCAGGGGGCTTCACTCCTCTCTTCCATTGAGTGAGTCCCTTATAAAAGATGCCGGGCTCGGCCACTGAAGGCAACACTGTCTGCATTTAGCCGATCTCAAACTGCAGGACAACTCACGGCTGCGCAAGACAGACACATTTCATGGGCTGCAGCGAAACGCAACTGCTCCCGGAGGTCAAAGCTGCTCTCCCTTTCGCAATTTATTACATGACAGCTCTGTAGGAATGATGTACCTGTACTCAAATGGATGCTGTTTTCATGGAGGAAAAAACTCCTAACACAATAACCCACACTTTCAGAGTATTGCAAAAAGCAAGTCATAGCCAACTGGAAAAGTTCTTGGCGTGGCTGAGTGACTACCACAACCCTGCAAAGCAGCAGCCTGGCCAGGGAAAAGCCAACACACCTCACCCAAACTAAATGGTAGCTGACAAGGTCTCTTATAATAAAGGTTTTGGTGCTCAGAAATGCCTCCTCCCCCCTGCGCGCCCCGGGCAAGGCCCTCTGCTCATCAAAAAGTGTGAACTTTTTTCCTATGGTTTCCCCCCCTCCCCCCCAAAAAAGGCCAAAGATTTGTTTGATTGATTTCCTGTGGCAAGGAGTGCAGAAGAGGTTAGCCAAGACGACTGCCGGCACCAGGACCGCACTTTGCCTAACCGCGAGACATTTGATGCAAGCCAGCATTAACGACACTGAGCGCAGGCACCGGCCTGGCAAAGAACATGACCATGTCCGTCATGTACAATCCTCTTTGTGAAGAGCTGCTGTCTGTACACCCGCGCTGTCACAGCGACAGTGCCTGTAGGCAGGGCTACCGGCAGGAAACTTGCTGTGTGTCTCTAGGCGCATCAGGACCCTCTGGGCACCCCAATTTGTTATTTGGATACCTGGTCCCACGCTGTCCCCCTGTATTAATGAAGTCTAGCTCAAGAGGCGGCCACAAAGCTTCAAGCATCACCACGGGAAGGATCTGCACAGCCCCTTTTCTCCCAGGAAGGTCTCATGTTTCCTTTGTGCCTCCCTTTTTTTTGGCAGCTAAAGACGTCCGAGATCTCACCAGATTTTATAGCTTTGTTACTCTTCGTGCCCGGCGTACTTCAAACACAAGAAAGCCTGAAACCCTTCAGAACAGCTTTAGCGGGAAGTGCGGTTTTGCTCTTCCCTCCCGGCAGCCACACCATGGGCAGCAGAGTGCACTACAGGAAACAATCTTGCCCAAACTTATGTCCAGGCAACCGCAGTATCCCACAAGCCACACTAAAACCCGTGGAAAATTCACACACACCTGCCAACACGTCCCTTCCCCAGCTCTCCGTAGGCGACCGACACGTACCGCTGTATTTTTAAACCTGGACAGACAGACAAAGGGTGAGAAGCCGCAGCTGGGGCTGCTACCCCAGGACCTTTTTTCAAACCATCGCATCTCCTGGGCCATCCCGGGCTGCCCAGCGAGGCTTGCTCGTGCCGTGGCAGGGCACCCGGCTGCAGAGCCACTGCCTGAGACCCTCTGACTCCATCCCACACCCCAACAGTGCACAGAGCAGCAGCAGACAGGACATAAGCCAGGAACATGCGTTGGAGGAACTCCCCGTCCCCGGCGGAAGCAATGGCTCAGAGAGAAGTACAAACCAGCTATTCATTTGGGTGCATTTATATCAAACGGACAAATCAATATATCACACTTCAAAACGAACCCGAGCCTGTGCAGACAAGCCCGGAGAGGTTCGCAGAAGCTGAGCCAGTGCAGCATGAAATCACCCCAGAAAGAACACACAAATGGGAAGCTAAAAATAAGTCCTCCCCCCCCAAATTGCTTTATTTCTTGATAAAGCTGCTAGTAAACTCAAAACGCATTGGCCTTAAAAAACAAAACAAAACAAAAAACCAAAATTATCCAGTATTTCCTAGATTTGCCGGAGGGCCACGCTTTCAGACGCATGAAAGCAGTGAGCTTTGCTGGCCAGTACCTGAAAAAAACTGGGCTGTCAGAACTGAAAGCGTCAGAGTGATTCATAATTATGTCAGTGGTACCAGAACAACAAATTTTGTGGAAAATTTGAAGGATTCTGCACAGAAATTGCATCCCGTCTCAATGCATCTCTTTCCATCTCCTCTGCTTTTACGGTGTCAGAAGCTTAACATGCCCCATTTACCAGTGTCTTGGAGGACAAAAAAGAAAAAAAACCTGTTCAACAAATGAAGAAGCAAAGGCCTCCATCTCCCTTCTTTAAATCAGGCCCTCCGTATAGGGCAGGAGGCTCAAACACGCGCAGGCTTTTGGCACCAACAAGCTGGGCTGTGGTTTTCACTCCCCAGCCCTTAAATACAGGACACCAGCGTTTACCTTCAATAATAAAAACTTTATTGCTAGGTACTTCGGTTCTCTCCAGCAAGGACGCGCTTTTTCGGCGCTGCCCAGGCAGCCGCTGCCTTTGCCGCTCGTGCGTCAGCAGACGTCAGCGCGGTTCTGGCCCCTGACCCCGCGAGTCGCCGTTCAGGAGCAGCAATAGATCACGGTGGCAGAATCGCATTTACTGCGTGGCACGGCACCGCCGCCGCGAGAGGTTTCCTCCCGGAGCCGCTCCTCCTCAGAGTTAATCACGTGTGTCCGAACGCTCGTTATTGGTGAAGTTTCCAGAAGGCTCCTGACAGAGTCATTTATTAGAGTAACACCCGAAACGTCAACTTTTCTACATGCCGCTACTCTGGATTTCAACCCTAGTTTTGATTGAAATACTACAAAAAAGAAGCGGAGGAGGTCAGAGCTCCGTCTGCTCCCTTCTGATTTTGTTAAGTCAAGCGGGCAGCACCAGGCACGCTGCTTTTGAAAACCCCGAATCACTGACGTCGAAGGACACCCACCCGCCCTGCGTGTCCTGGGCTGTCCCCAGCCCACCAAAGGGCTGGGGAGAGGTGAGGAAGGTGCTGAGCTCTTCACCCAGGGTCACAGCTTGCTCTCACATCCCATCTCACTCCGTTTGCAAAAAGAAGCTTTAATTCTATCATTCCCGATAGAATTCCCGATGCCTGGGAAAGGCAACCATCACACCCACCTCCAAGGAGGACCGGGAGGAGGATCTGAGGAGCTACAGGGCACTCAGCCTCACCGCCGTGCTGGGAGAGGTGCGGCCCAAACCCTCCCCAAAGCTCTTCCCTGCCGTGGGACGGAGAGGGGAAGGGAGAGCTGGGAACAGCCAGGAGGGATCCCCCACAGGCAGATCGTGCCTGAGCAACCCGACTGCTGGCTGCGATGAGATGAGAGCAGCTCAGGTAAGGGAGGGACGCGGACGTTGTGCACCGTGACCTTGCCAAGGCCGCCGACACTGCTGCCACACGGCATCCTCACGCCCAAGTCAATGGGTTATGGGCTGGAGAAGTGGCAGATCTGGTGCTGGAAATAGAGACTAACAAGCAGGAGCAGAGGCCACGAGGACGGTTACGGCATCGGAGCATGTGACGTGCAAGGAGAAGCTTGGAGAGCGGGAGCAGACTTTTCCCAGAGCCGCACAGGGACAGGCCAAGAGGCAACAGGCACAAACTGAAACACTATGAACTCCAATCAGATACTAGGAAAAACTTTTTGACATATGAGTGGTCAAATATCGGAACAGGGACCTATATGCTGTGGACTCTCCACCCACATTCATCGAATATCTCCACCCTTGGAGATATTCAAGCATCGCCACCCTGATCTAACTGGACCCGCTTTGAGGGGGGTTGGACTGGAGACCTCAGAGGTCCCTTCTAACCTCAGTTACTCCATGCTGGTGCATCCCTGTAAGGATTCAGTTTAAGTTTTAATCTCAATTCCTACCGCTAGCAAGGCAGTGACTTCTAGTCCTCATGGTCTCCTACTGTAAAAGGATCAAACGGCATCGCTTGGGATGGACACAAAGCAGCCAAGCCCAGCATAAACAAACACGCACAGAGGAAGAATTAATTCATGTTGCAGAATAACCCACACAATTTCAATGCCGAAACACTAAAAGCCCGCTGACAGCATTATAGAAAGAATAGATGTTTTTCCCACTAGGCTGTTCAATAGAGTCCCCACATTCGGAGCTTTCAGTTCACCTACGCTTCAGTATTCTATTGCAATGCATCGGAGTCCGTCCCGGAGACACGGCGGGCTTACGCAGGTAACGAGACGTGGGAAACATCCCCAGCCTCCCCTGGGGCGACGGGCAGGTCTCAACCGCTCTCGCCAGAGGAGATGCCCTATTTGCTGCTGCGGGCTCTGGCATAAGCAAGTCCTTCGCAGTTGGCAGGCTTTGGTTTTTAGCTTACATCTGTCACTTTGAGCTTTCTTTCCAGGATGAGTCTTGTCCCGTCCCGTCCCCTCTCCTCTCCTCCCAGCAGCTGGCTGGGGTGAGGACCTCCTGGGGCATCAGTCCAGCCTCTTCACCATATAAGGCCCTTCCAGCTCGTAGCCGATCTTCCTGTAGTAGTTCCTTGTGCCAACACCTGTGAGAAGAACAACAGAAAAGTTTAATTCAGTGTGACGACAAACAAGTTGGAGAGGCCAGGGCCAGGCAGGAAAGTCACTTCCATGGAGGGATGGTGCTGAAAGGAGCTCGGCCTCGCCAACAGTTGGCGCTGGGTCTCCCTGGCTACCGTGCTGGAGCAGGGGAGTCTACTCGTTAGCGTCTGGACTGATTACAGTGTTTTTAAGGGGGGAAGCGCAGGAACATAGCTGTTCTATCTCCCTGAATCACGCACCCCATCCTTTGTCTTGAGAAAGGTGGTGAGCTGCAAGGGAGAGAGGAATCGACAGGGGAACAACGGCGAAACGTGAGTCAAGAGTTCAGAGTAGCCCAGGTATAACAAAACCCAAAGACAGGCTCTTGAGAGGAGGTGGCCCAGCTGCAGGCATCATTACCAGGAACTGAAGGGCTCTAAAACCGGACAAACTCTGTCCAATTGCTCCTAGAAATGAGCTCAGCTCCACTTCAGATAGACAAGTGGGCTCCGCAGCCGCAATCCAGTTTCCTCGTTGAAAAGGACGGCTCTGAACGCCTCAGATCTCAAACAGCCTCTTCCCTCTCCTTCCTCTCTTAACGAGACCCCGCAGTGCCTGCGCCCAGGGTTAGCCCAGCCCCACCGACCCAGGCTGCCTGACCGAGGCTGCCTTTCGCTCAGCATCCTGCGGCAGGACAGGTCCAGCACAGCAGCCTTCCCCCTCACCTTATCTAATTACTCACAGATGCAGACATTAGTCATCAGGGGAGGGAGGAGGAATTCAGCATCACAGCATCATTGTCGGCGCAGCTGGTGGGTAGGGACAGAAGGACAGATAGGACACGGCTCTCCATCAAGAAAAGCAACCCCTCTTTCCTCTGATCTCATCCCTCCAGCCAGTTCCTGGAAACTGCAGCGCTTGCAAATGGCTCTCCAGGAATCGGCTGCATCTCCTGTGCAGGGAGTGACCCGGTGCAGCTGGTAACCCCTTCCCACCCACACATCGCTGCGGCTATTTTACCCACTGCTGCTTTCATAGATTTGCTTAAAATAGCAGTAACGTATTTCCTGAATGCACATTACAATAGTTACCGAATGGCTTAAGCACCCCAGCTCCAGACAACCCCCCAGCCAACATCCTAGAGAAGCATTATATTAATTTAAGGTATGGAAAAGACACCTGAAACCCAGACCAGAGATGTCGTCCTGCCCCTCATTCCAGCTGAAGCTGGGAAGAGCTTGAAAAACCACCAAGAACCCCAAACTGGGGAACAGCTGAGTAAATTTACTTCCAGGCAGTGGCAAAACAGCAGAGCACCATCCTCAATTAAAAACAGCCCCAAGGGACCCAAATTTACTCAGCTTCAGTGTGAATCTGAAGCCAACGAAATATTCAAGTCCACTGCACGCACGTCCACTCCCCTCTTCCTCATCTCTGCCTGGAAGGGTCGTGATGTCTGACCCGGAGTAAACTATCACCTTGTTGTGGTTTAACCCCAGGCAGCAACTCAGCCCTACGCAGCCGCTCACTCACTTCCCCCCACCCCCAGTGGGATGGGGGAGAGAATCGGAAAATAAAGGAAAGCTTGTGGGTTGAGATAAGAACCATTTAATAGAACAGAAAGGGAAAAACTAGCAATGACACTAATAACAACAAGAAAATGACAATAATAATAAAAGGATTGGAATACACAAGACAAGGGATGCACAATGCAATTGCTCACCAGTTGCCGACTGACGCCCAAGACGCACTCCTCCTCCCCCCGCCCCAAAACCAGGCATGACGTCCCATGGTATGGAATACCCCGCTGGCCAGTTTGGGTCTGCTGTTCTGGCTGTGTCCCCTCCCACCTTTTCTGTGCCCCTTTTCTGTGCCCCTCCAGCCTTCTTGCTGGCTGGGCAGGAGAAGCCGAAAAGCCCTTGAAATACTATTTAAATACTATTTAGCGACAACTGAAAACATGAGGGTGTTATCAACATTCTGCTCATACTACACCCAAACCACAGCACTGTACCAGCTACTAGGAAGACAATTAACTCTATCCCAGCCAAAACCAGGACACACCTTTATCAACACCTTGCCTAAAAAACATCCTCTGGGTTCATTAGCAGAGATGCTGGGATATGACAGAGGTTTTGGCAGTAAAACAGCAGAGCCACCCCACCTGTGGCCCTGAACAACTTGGTTAAAAGGATTAGTGAAATCTAAAGCTGAAGAACAACCCTCGAAGCTAAAGGACAACTGAGTAATTCAGCTGACGGTTTTAAAAACACCTTGATCAGAGTTATTTAACACTTTTTTTTTTTTCCCTAAAGCCCTTGGGAAAGTGTGGATTTTTAAAGAAGTCAGTTTAGGTTGCATCAGAGCACTGTGTGCTGCCTCCATTAATCTCAGAGCTATTAAGTGGCCCTAGTTAAGCGCCAGCTCTTCCTCTTTTGAGGGCAATGGGTTCAAGCCATTAACAAGAACGATGATGCAGCTGGCCGGCCCTGTGCCCCAGGGCTCCCACGCTGTGCCGCTTTGCGAAGCATCTCAGTCGTCATCTCAGCCCTCCTCGTAGCGGTAACTTCTTGCACAAAATTACTGTCCTTCAACAGGAAAGCGTTCCACGAAGAGGAGGCAGGAGATGCCTCAAGCTGAGGGCTGCACGTGAAGGTACGGCGTGGTTTCTCTGCTGCCCAGCTCTAATTTGGGATATCTCGCTAGCTCCAGCGCTGCAGGAATGTTTTCAAGGCAGGAGGCTTTTGAGGGGAAAAGCCCTCACCAAGGGATCCCAAGAAGCAACCACTGGGTTTGTGTCCAGAAGGGGGGAAGCCAAATGTCCAGAATTATGTCCCCTGGACCATCAGCCTGTAACATCATGTTGCAGCACAGCGGGGCGGTGGCAGCCTGCCCAGGCCCAGCCGCAGTATCTACAGCTGGAAGCAGGGAAAAGCAGGCAGGTGTGGAGGTACAAGCCAACAGGACAAGGACTTCTTGCAATCTCATCTGGTGTAACAGGAGCGGATCAGTAGATGGAAGCACTTGGTGCTCAAGCCCACACCTCTACACTGTATGTGACTGGGCGGGGGTGTGACTTCACACTAGAGTTTTGGTACCCTGGACTGCATGTCCCCACCACACACTTGGTCTGAAGTTGGCCAAAAAGCCATTCATTCAGACCCCTCTGCCTCCTTCAGAGGGTGGACTGCGCTTGACCTGCATCTGGAGCAAAGCTTGTGGTTTGAATTCCTCTGAAATGAACTGTGCTGAAATGCAGGAAAACCTCCCCGTGAGCCAAACTGGTGCACAAGTGAGGATGAGGATGGGATTCACTTCAGCTGCTCTGAACCCAAAGGCTAACAAATCCAGCCTGCAATATTCACTAGGATGCCATTAATATGAAGGTATCTCCTTGTAGTCAAAGTACATCAGGGAAATCACAACCAGCACGGAAACGGGTGTTTTGAGATCAGCATGGCACAACTGGAAAAGAAACGGGGTGCTGAAGCATAGAATTATAAGCAGGCTGACAGCCAGAAACCATCCACAGCCTTTCTCATCCATGAGAGAAGTACAACACAGTAGGCACTGTTAAATGGAGTAAAGGATCTGTGGGACACTAATAACTGCCTGTAAGTCACACAGAAGGAATCCATCTTCACAGACCTCTCCACTGTGAAATTATCACAACTTTGTGTGAATGCCAAGTCCAAAAACCCAAGGTTGCAGGATTATGCTGCTGGCTTCTGATCACAAGAAGAGTATCAACACGCAGTCCTTAGAAAATCAGAGCTACAGCTATTAAAACAACGTGCCATTTTGTCTGCTCACAAGCCATTCCAGGGGTAAGTGCTGGAGAAGCAACTCGTAATGCCCAGCATACACTCAATACTTGTCCATCAAGCATACCTGAAAGGAAGGTCTAGACGGCACAAGTTCTCTCCCCAAATCTCTGCTGCTCTAATTGACATCAAACGTACCACAGAGCTGGTGGGACATGTTCAGGCAGCACTCTTCCCACTGCTCCAAGCTGCGCCCCTGCTTTCCAGTGAAAAGAAACATCAACCAAGAAATATCACAGAAGAAGTATCACACAGGAGTGGAAGAGTAAGGCCAAAAGCTGGCCCAAGAAGCTTTTTGACTTTCCAAGCCAGAATTGGCTGCATTTCTCATTCTGGGTCTTTAAAACAGGGTTTTAAATTTTAACTATTCCATATCAAACTGTGCAGGAGAGCTTAGTTTGAACTCAGCAGAGCAGATTTCAACCAACCCCTTCCAGATTCACCACCAGTGATCTGGTTGAAGGGCAGGGGCTCCAATCACGCCTACCTGGACAGAAACCCATGGCCAGGGGCCAGCTGAGGCTTTTTGGAAGCATCCCTCAGCGCAATCTTCAAATAACACATCCCCTGGCAACCGCTGCTGGTTAATTTAATTGCCTTTTGTTCTCTTCTTTTGGAAGCATCTGAATAATGGTGAAGCCTACTGATAAAACCCCAAACCTGGCTTTTCACCGTAGCATTTAAACATCAAAATTAATGAAATAAAAAAAGCGCCTGCCTGTAGCAGGGGACAGAGAACAGTGACCACAACGTCAGGGTTAAACACTCTTCTGGGCCAGAAGGACGAGCAGTCAGCATGGGACTGCTACCCAGAGGACGGCAGAAACCAGATTTAATTGCCCCTGTACAGCAACCCCTGCCCGTGACCTTCTCTGTGCAGAGCCCATAAATACACCCTTTCTGACTCAGCCCTGAAATATTGCAATGCAACATCCGAGGCTGAGTATCCTCAAAGATTCCTTCACCACGGCTCACTAGTCACAGAACTAAGTGAAAATGAGATTGTTTTCAGGATCATTAAAGAGCTACTAATAGTTCATAAAATTTCCATAGCAGAGACTTACTGAGGCACATGTGGGACTTATCTCTACACAGGCCTCCGCATCTTTTAGCAACGACTAAAATCTTTTCTGAAGATGCACAGTCAAGGCGTATCATGTCTCGCAGCTTCTTTCCCCCTCAAAACATTTCTTAGAAGCAGTTAGCGGGGCCCTGTGTGCAAGGCAGCGAACCTGAATCAGCTGAACCTTCCAAATTGTCTCAATCCATTAATGTGCCAGCTCCAATTCTGGCGACAGCGAAGCCTCTTCCAGGTTTTTTTGGGGGGGGTAACTACCTGGGCTTGGCGCTTTGCCTGAAGAATGGAGAGTCCCTGGCTCACTGCGCGGACCCGGAGAGCCTATAGGATCTCTGGCGAGTAGGACTGTCCTCCAAGGGTGCTGAGAAAAGGATCTGTGGTTAGTGCAGGCAACAGGACAGGAAAGGGTGACACTACGTTCACCAAAGTGCTATGGATTTCACCCAGAATGAGCAGTGAGTCTCAAGCCAGCCGCGGGGATTTGGGATGGCCACAGCTGCTTCTCTTGGTTATTAGAAAGGATGTTCCCCCCGTGACGGCTAGCGTTGCTGCTGGCACAGCGATGCTCTGAGGAGAATGCTCTGCCACGGTTGGAATGTCATTTTTGTGGTTTTGAAAAGGCACAGAGGAGGAAGCAACAAATGCTTCTGCAGTCACCTACAGTACTTCCACGGACATCGGTAAAACACAGCGATGGCACAGAGCTGGGCAGGAGGCTTGGAAGCCGGCACTGCCACAGGGCAGACCATAAACGTCTGCGTTTTCAACACAGCTAGAAAATCAGAGAAAGAAAACAAGAGATCAGAGAGAATCTCCTTGGCCTCCAAGTGTGTCTCCCGTGATCAGACCAAGGCTGCCAAAGCACAGGAGGATTCAAAGGCTGATCACAAAGCTCACATTTTAGAGTCTCTCAAGACTCGGGGTCGGGTGACTCGGAGCCTGACTTGGAGCCTGACGTCAGTGGTGAGCGAGCAAACACAACCCTCTTTTTACCGTGGGTCTTGGTGGAGACTCAGGCTAATAAAAGAGCAGTTTTAGGTTTTTCTTTATACTCCTTGCTTTGATCTCCACCTAGTCCAGGAAGACACTTCGCTAACTGTCAAACAATTGCCTTGTTGTGAAATCCACTGCTATCCAAAACCTAGACTCTGCGCAGGACTTCAAAGCAAAGCCGACACTTACTGGCACTCAGCAGCCACTCAGGCAAGCTTCCAGAGCTTGCTTCGGAGCGAGCCCTCGCTCTTCAGGTTGGCAGGACCTGTTTACACGAGGAAGGGTCAGAACTAGAGTTTCAAATCCATAAGAGTGGAAGGAAAATAAGATGAGAGAATGTTTTCTTGCCTATTGTGTACTGGACGCTGACCGAAAACCCACACACCCTGTTCCTGAACTGATGCACGAGTTAAGAATGCACAGCAGATCCATCCACAACCTCTGACGAGTTTGCTTTGGCATTTACACTTTTCACAATGCTGGATTTTATCTTCAGGGAAAACATGAGGCTGTTTCATGTGAATCACTACCAACCAACCGCAGAGAACGGTAACAATGGGGAAAAGGCAAAGGATTTGAGATAACCAAAATGCCTTATCAGCACCAAGGAAACAGAAAAAAACCAACATTCTTAACGCTGCCGAGAAAACCTGGGCACGTTAGAGCAATCAGAAAAAAGTTATTAATCTCAGAAACCAAGGAACAATCCCTACATCTATCCCTGCAGCAAAGCTGGGTTTTTTTAAAGATTAGATAATTGGCAACTCATTTCCTGAAAGTTCCTGAAGATACTGGGAGATAAAAATCCGCTGAAAATTAGAAGTAGAGGCTTTTGGAAATGTTACCCAGTATCTTACAAATACGATGCTCTCAATTTTCAATTCACATAGAGAGAAAACACAGACTTGTTCACTTTTCTTTTAAAACAACAGATTCTGTTGAGAATTACTGAGAACTATTAAAACTCTGGCAGTCATCAGAAAACATAATCCAGGCAGTGTGAATGGAAAACAGGAATGTAATTTTTTTTTTTTTAAAGTGAATTGAAAATATTTTCATTTCAATAACTCTGCTTTAAAAATGGAGCACTGGAAACTTTTTTTTTTTGGTGTTGTTGTTTCTTTTCACCCGTAAGCACATCGCAGCGCTGAGGTCTGAAGCATTCTCCCTGTAAAGCGACTCTCCCCGTGTGTTTCAACAGCCTCTGGAGGGACTAAACCCAGGGATGGGAGAGTTCAGCATTTCATGACCTCCTCCTGCTGCACCAACCACAAAGAGCTAATTAGCGTCGCAGTTAGAGTTGTGATTTAAACATATCTTTATGTACTTACATGACTGTTAATACCACTGCGTGTGAAGCATTTCATAACCCTTTCTGCAGTAAGGGCTAAACGATCAGTAGAATAAATCCACTAACAGCGACTGGGCCTAACCTGTATTTAGTCTGTGTGTTGCTGTTTGTTGGACCTGCAAAAGAAATCCTCTGTTTTTTCCCATCAAATGCAAGTTGTGCCTTCTTCGTGCCTGGATTGCTTCCCAGAGGTTTTTAATTACTATTTTTACACCACCTCTCTCTAGCAGGGAGGTACTGTCATCACCATGTCCCAGAAGAAGAGCCAAGATCCCAGGCAGCTGGGTAATTTCTCTGAAATCGCAAAGCAAGTCTGTGATATGAAAAAAAAAAAAAAACCAGAGAGAGAGAGAGAGGAAAAAAAAAAGTTTTGAAGCCTGGGTCTCCCTTCATCAGTTCAACAACTCACTTCACTACTGCAAAACACTGATGGCCTTTCAGAGTCGAGGCTGGATTATTTTTGAAGCCGTGACCCACAAGCAGAAAGCCCTGAATATCCCTAGAATCCCCTCCCAGCCTCCCACACAAATCCAGTCCCTGCTCCATTTAAATCCACTCCAGATTTGACGCAAACGCGAAGAGATGCGGTCCCTTTCTGATAGAGCTGACCCCTCCTCCAACTCGTGGTCAGCTCTTGAGCTTGATAAATAAAGAAGCCACACTATGTAAACAGCACAGGAGACCTTTACTCTGCCCTTTGCAGCTTACTCTTTATACAGTACAGATTTAATTTAACTCAATTTAAATCTAGAATGGCTTGGCATGGTCTAGGACCTGGTCAATTTGAAAAACTCCTTTTCTTTGTCTTTTGCACCTCCCACATGAAGGGCAGCATCCCCTCATTTACCTTCCATCCTTTCAAACGGAGATCTCTAATCTAGCAAACGAGGTCCTCATATGCACGCCCACTTCAGCCTGTCCTCCCCTTGTCCCCGGCTGCGTGCCCGAGTGCTTTGTGGGGTACGGACACAGCAGCCCCACTCTGGAAAGGTATTTTGGTTGTAAGGATTATGGTACCTTGACAGAATAATTTAGCGAATTGCTTATGAAGTATTATTGAAACAAAGCAGATACACCCCATTTCCTCCTATCCTGTCCCACTGCAGAATTTGTTTGTTGGTGAAGGTGCAGAGCTAACAAGGAAAACCAGAGCAAGAGCTTTATCATATTAACAAATGGATCGCTGGGGCATTTTCTGATGTGTTCTTAAGGCCAAATCTCAAAACCAAGACTGTCACCAATAACTTTTTTTAAAAATAAAAACAATTAAATGAATGGTAGAACTAACAAATTGATTTTACACTATTCAACTTCTGGGGTGCCCCTTAGCACACAGGAGATGCCCTGGCTAGAAATGATTTTTAAATGGCAAGTCTACAGGTAAGACCCATCCTAGAGCTTCCAGACGGTGAGATTACATCTCATTGATCTCTTTATTATAGAAGCAATATTTCATTAATGACTACACAGGCCTGCTCAAACCCAGCTGCACTGGAAGCATCCACTGTCAGGAGAGAGAAAGCCACCATGCCAACACCGCCTTCAACTGTGACAGATGAAGACAGAGATGACAGATCTTCCGACTCTAACGAAGCAAAATTAAATATTTAAGAGCTAATACCGTAACTTCTCTTACACTTTAACAAAGCGCTGCCACCGGGCACCGAGAGAGACAGGGACAGTGAAACGTGTCTGCTACTCAACCCCAAATTTGTCGAGTTAAATGTTTGTGAGATTTTAGATCTACAGGCGAAGTAATGTCTTGAGGCTTCTTCCAGAGATGGCTGCTGAAATATCCAACCCAGCTGGTAAGGTATTATGGAGAGAATGGGGATTTAGGATGACTCACCAAGCATGTGAGGCATTCACAATCGATTTTCTTTCCTATGAGCTATGAGATTTTAAACGCCAATGAAGAAACACTCAGCGATCTTGAGAGTGAGCCTACCAGTCATTAAATCCGCAGCATCCCCATGCATCTACATTGCAGAATCACAGGACGGTTTGGGTGGGAAGGGACCTTCTGAGGCCATCTAGTCCAACCCCCTGCCATGGGCAGGGACACCTTCCACTAGACCAGGTCGCTCCGACCCCCGTCCAGCCTGGCCTTGAACACTGCCAGGGAGGGGGCATCGACCACCTCTCTGGGCAACCTGGGCCACTGTCTCACCACCCTCAGCATAAAAACATAGCACATGGCTTCAGGAATTTTTTTCAGTACCTGTCCAGTGCAGGAAGGTAGGGGTCAGAAGCCAGCCTTTTTTCTTCTGAACTTCCCCTCTTACTCATCAGAACAAGAATAAGATCACTGGTGTTACAAATATGTCTCTGTACTAAAGAACAACTTAAAAGGTTCCTGGAGATCTAAAGTTCAATAGCGCAGATAGCTACATCAGATGTTAATGACTTCTGGTGAGTAAAAGTAGTGTGAGAAAAGAGCAGAAAGACCCCAAATGCCGAGCAGGAATCCCTGCACACTCAGCAGTTTAGGTGGCTCCATCTGAAGGTTATCATCG
>JAVKLA010000017.1:28182583-28262094 GCA_034782735.1 Sagittarius serpentarius | reverse complement strand
TACATATTTTTAATAAAAAGCATCAAAATGCTCAAAATAATAATGTTTACTGATTAAAAAGAAGTAAGAATGACTAGGCAGGGAAAAATCCTTTATGATGTCTTCTCATTTTTGCATGAGTTTGCTTTATTGTCCCTCTGGGAAGTTGCTGACAGGGCTCCTACAAGTTCTCGTGTTCATCTGGACCCAGCAGCAATGCAAGTGGAGAAGGTCAGTCGACCATCAATTACGTTTGCACCTCTGCAGTGCAAGGAGGCCCTGAAAAGGCTCGGGTGTGGCAAATAACGAATTAAAATAGTTAATAGAAGTTAATACTAGCTAGCCTCTCGCTTCCAAATTTTGCGGACAACACCCCTTACCTGCTCTGCAGAAACACTGTTCAGCTTAGTTCTGAACAAAGCGCACTGAGATGGGCGGTTCACGAGGACTGTGCATGCTACGGGCAATTTTTCTCCAGCTCTTCCCCCGCTACTCAACTTCTCTGATGATCCGGCTAATGAAGCAGGCCGGCGATGCTTGACATCACCTGATCCTCCACACCCACCATTCAGAAATCCATCCTGCCTTCCCATCGCCATCTTCGGCCTGAGCGCACTCAGGCGTCAAACATCCCTGGCCTGTGTCCATGTTAATTTTCTACTTGACAGAACACAAATAGAAGCCTGGTCTGGGGGAAAACTGATCATCTTGCCGCATAGTAATTAGCTTATAGCAGGGAACGGCAGCGGTGCCAGACCTCCACACCGCCGCGATAAGGCTGCTACGTCACCGGGATGGAGCGAGGCTACAGTGAAATCTCGCTGCAGGGAGACATTAAACTACCGCTTCAGAAGATGAGGCGTGCTGGTGCGGATTTGGCTGCAGTTCCAGACACCTCTCCAGTCTCGGGAGTAAATTACCAAGGAGGCTCATTTAAAGGCTACTGGAGATGGCAGCGGCACAGGAGACAAAATGCCTGCACTTCGAAGGAGAAAGGAAAGGGTGCTTATTAATGGACCTTGGTGCATTCGGTTCGAACAGGGCAAGCACCTGTGACAGGGGAATTCAGTCTCATCCCCCACGTCTCCGAACAAGCGTCTTCTGTACAGAGATAAGAAGACAATCCTGTTGGTACAAGCCAAGCTAGTCTGCTTTTCTGATGCCAGCATAAACAGATAACGCTGACAGACGTCACAGCAGATACTGCAGACGAAAAAGCTCTTCCATGCAAGAGCACTGTATTTATAGAGCTAGCTTTTAGCATTTGAAAAGTAATTTGCAATCTTATAGCGCATAAATATTTGGTCTGTGTGCTCCTGGTCCTTGCCCTTGGAGTAGCCAGCACGCTCACCTACAGCATCTCCGCTTTCAAATTCACTAAACCAAGGAGGCAGCCCACCGGCTGCAAGCAGCCTGCTCGTCAAGGACAATCAGTAAGATGCCAACCCGTTACAGACAACATGGCAGTACAATGGTGCTGTCCGTCCCTCTCCTTTCGGCAGCTGATTTAGGCTAGGTAGACAGGGATAGAGACAGCTACTCAATAGCTGGATACCTTCAATTCCTCTGCTGTGAATAAAGGGAATACTCAGTGGTAGCCTCATCTTAAAACTTCATAAAAGAAACTCGGGTTACAGAGGCAAAAAATAAGCCATATACCGTCACTGTTAAATGCCACTGGTACTGCAACCACCACCCTCTGCTGTGTCCATAGAAGGTGAGGTTGGAGGCAGCTACCTGTGCTCTGCACGTGCCAGCGGTGTAAAGTTTAGAGGAAAGTGGCTTTCACAGACTGAAGACGGGTGAAAGGCACAGAGGCAGTGGTGGACAGTACAACTAGGGTTCGGAGATGGTAAACACTGGAAATCCGTGTGTAAAGCCAGCAGCTATCCCCGAGACAGGAGGAAGCATATCCTTTAAAAAAAAAAAACAAAACAAAAAACCCAAACCCAACAAGAATAGCAATGTTACACGTGGAGTCAAAGCAAGGTATTTAGGTGCCAGGACAGGATGTCAGTTTGGCACAACCCCAACACTTCTCACAAAGAGGAGCTGGAGATCAGGGACTTGGCAAGGAGCTAGCAAAGCGTAACAGCCCAGAGCGTACTCGGAGCCAGGAGGAGCGCAGCATAAAGCCAGGCTGCCCAGGCGCAGGCAAGCTCCGATGCATGGATGTCTCGCACTCGGTTATTGCTAAGCTGTGCCGTCAGCGTGGGCTGGTCAGAGCTGCTCAGCTATCGGCCGGTTGTGCTCCAAGTCTTCAAGGTAGAGGCAGGAAGGCCAAGCAGCCCAGCCAGGAACGACAGCAGCAGTTGAGCAGATCCCTTTGCCAGCTCAGCTCTGGGCTGTGACGCTTTCTCCCTCCCTGGATGAGCACTCGGGCTTTGGCCGGTGGTGCTGGGCACTTCCAGGGGCAGTAGGTCCTCATGAGCGACCTTGAACCCGTGTGTGCTGCTGTCACTCTGTGCTGCTTCTTTCACTCACTCGCACCCTTCTGGCTGTGTAGACCTGCCTCTCTCCAGATTTCCCAGACTGCTATAATAGATGACACACGCATTAAAAGAACAGAAACATTTGGGATGGGAACTTTCCCAAAACTGCACCTGCATACATGTTATTTAAGTTCACAAAGATTATTTTAAAAGGAGGTAGGGAAGCATTTCTGCCACATGTTTTTCAGTATCACATGTAACTATGGTACTTGAAAAGAAAAAGGTATCAGTCTTGTAATTTTATTGCTCAGGTGCTTCAAGTAATTGTAAAGCACTGACTTGAATCTCTTGGGTCATCGTCACTGCCAAAAGGTAACCACCAAAATCAGAGGATGACATCAGAACAATTAAGTTGCTGCTTAGAGGAAACACAAAGGACCCAGAACGAATGAATTTGTTTAAGCTCATGCAGTCAGGAGCTTTATACTTCTGTCATTTAGGAGGAGGAGGACCCAGGACTTCTAGTATTTCAGAATTTGTTGTACATTACATTTCACGTACTCATCACTGGTGCTGTTTTAAAGAAACAGTTTGAAGTACTTGCTGCAGGATTAGGGTCAGAAGGGGTTAATTATGGGATGTCAAGCAGCAAAGTCAAAACAATGGCAATAGGAACCCTCAAGGAGACAACAGGAAAGGTTTTAACAGAGGACTGTCCTTTATCCACCTTCACCTAGACCAAACAATTACTCCTCCCAAGCTCAAGAACAACTACTCCTCCCAAGCTCAAGGTACAACAGTGAGGCAGTGCAACCGACCCTAAAAAGCTCATAGAAAGGGATGGGGAGAGAAGTTTATCAGTTGTTGCAGGCAGAAAGACTGGCAAGGCAGAAAAATCCCTCGAGGGCTATCAGATACAAAGGCACCCTCTCTGACTCTAGAAGTCCTTGAGGCAACAACCCGGCTGGAGGCCGAGAAGATGTTTGCATGCTTACTCAGTGGTTACTCCCTTCCCCAGATACCCAGCATCAGAAATGACATACTGATCCGACCCGCTGCAGCCTACTCGTATTCTTTGGACAGAGGCAGAGTCTGAAGTAAATACGCTGCAAGTTGGACTAAGAGACAACAGGCACGAGGGCTGCATTGTACTGACGCCATGGGATGAGGGTGTGTTTGTCCTAAACCATCCTCTGGATGCTGTGCAGTTTCTGACAAGAAAGAAAAGCCTATATTGTTTGAGTCGCTGCATGCAGCTGCTCCTCGCCACTGACTCCCAAAGGGGACCCTGGCAAGCGCCGACACCTACGGACTGCAAAACCGGAGATACAGCCTCAAAACAAAGCCAAGAAAAATCCCATCCCAAACAGAAACAGATACAGGTCTGTAGAATGAGTAGTAAAAGAAGAGCAGAAGGGAAAGCTTCATTAGGGATTAGAGTAGCATCATCCTACCAAAAGGAGAGAAAACCCTGAATGCAGAATTCAAGCAACAGCTATTGCCAAAACCAAAGAAGTGATTATAAATTCAGCAAGCTTACAAGTCCATCCACTAGCCTCAGACACCAAGGTTTCTTACGTTTTCAGTGCCTAAAGACTTGTGGACATCAGAGGAGTAACATGTTTAAAATTGTTTTAGTGTAATTGAGGGTTGGGGGACTTTTTTTAAAGGCAAAAAGATGCAAATTCAAAGTAGGTATAACTAAATGCAAAAAAAACCCCAAAACCCAAAAACCCACCACCAACAAAAAAACCACCACAAAACCAACAAAAGGCAAAGAAAACACACATGCAATCACATGCAATTACAAATGCTGGAAAATGGAAAAACAGACATTTCAGATCAGACCTCCCCAGAGCTCTGAATAATGGAGTGATGCCTCCAGGGTCTACCATTCAGCTACCCAAGCCTGCATACTAATATACTACTCACATCAGGAGAGTAGAAAGGCACCACTCATGCAGAAAATTACCTTAAATGAGCAACGACTTCATGATAAACAAGCCACTCGCTTTTTTACTTTCTCTTTGATTTAGGTGGTGGGGGGCACCTCCTCCCTACTGCTAAGGAGCAGGCAGCATGCTTCTGGCTCTGCATAGAAACCCTGCAAGCAGGCCACAAAACCAACTTGTTATTGTGAATATTTAATTCTTGTTGGTTTAGTCAAACGTCCAGATATGAGACTGCATCTCTGGGGGAAGGATGTGCCTTGCAGTCTTAGCATCCAGGGTCCAAAGTATCCAGGATCACTAGCATCCAAGCTTTAAATAGAGCAGAGAACCCACACTGTGGCAATACCAGAGGTATAACTACAGCACCACGTGCAATATGAAACCAAAGTATCTATGGCTGATACCGTTTCCCATCCCATCGCTACCCTATTTTCCCCATGTGCTGCCAGAATCCAAAATGCCCTTCCTAACCCGGCTTGCAAATGCTCATCTTCCCTCACAAACGCACTCCTAGTGCATTTGTCACTGACTCCATAGTCGATTAAATGCAGTTCTCCCACCGGTCCTCTTCTAGATGAAGTGATATTTAACTAGACGCACCACGAGGCAGCTGCTGTACAGCTTAGCTTGCTTTGTGCATCATTCCCCGGTTCATTGCCTGTGATGACTCCTGGGTGCCTGATGCAGGGGACCTCAGATTTTCCTTTGTCTGAAAGTAACCTTGCGTGGGTTTAGGTACTGTCGTTATAAGCAACGGCAATCCAGTTAAATCCTGCCGCATCTTTTTCCTTTTCTGTCCATCAACTGAACACCCCTAAGAGCTAAAAAACTTATGATGAGAAGACAGGTTCAGCCGAACCTGTTTACTCCAAGAACAGCAAGGAGAACAAAATGCTTAGGGAAGAGTCTGCTGGGAAACTCTGAATTTTTATTTTTTTTTTTTCCTTAGGAGTGCAAACTAACGCGCTCTGAAGAAGTGCAGGAACTGATGGCATTCATTTGCGCAGTGCTGGTCTGATGGTGCTTTTAAATGAAAATCTGCTGACTGTCTCATGAATACCTCTGCTCGTGACGTAGGGAGAGGTCCTCGCCCTGCTCTGGGTAGGGCGATCGCAGCTGATGAGGTGCAGAATGCTACACAGATTGCAGGGCAAGACTGGTAAACCAGGGAGGAGGGTTAGTCTTTCTGTAACAGCCTTTAGAGACGAACAAAGCACACCAGAGATAAGCCTGCCTTAAGCCAGAAGTAATTCTCGGCTAAAGCAGCAGTTGAAAAGCTGGACTGCAAGCGTGTGTCAAGTTTGGGTTATAAACATGACAAAGACGAAACCCACAACTCAACCGAACTCTACGCTCAAAGCTTTGACTAAGAACAAGCTTTAAGCCCTTAACCCCGGTGCAGCCTTGAAAAGGAGGATTACCACTTGCAGGCAGTTTAAGAACAGTGCCAGTCAGAGAGGAAGATTCCCATGAAAGGAAACGGTATTTATTTTTAAATCCCTGAAAACTGCTATTGCTCACAGTTCTGATTCAACGCTATTTATACTGCTGTGTATTACAAGTCACTAGGATGGAAATCACCTTCATTTTGCCATTAATCAGATTTCTAAATACTTCATACCCAATCTAATTTCAGATTTTGTGGGTTTTTTTAGTTGTTTGGGTTTTATAAACGGGGATGGTTTGGGCTGAGATTGGGGAAAGGGTTGCTGAGGAAGGAAGAAGCACAAAGGAGCTCTCCCCATACATTCAACTCCTGCTCACTTCATTTTGCGTAGGGTTTGTCTTACCAGTTCTTCCTCTGCCCACTCTAAGGAAAGCTCCTGCAGATGCAGACCACACAAACGCCTTAACAAATCAAGGCAGGTTCCTGCTTTCCAAAACATGCTCAGCTGGGTCAGATGCAAGAGAGGTGGAAGTCTCCACTTTGTATTATGCAGAAGTTAGGCTACATTATACATCTTTCTTTGTAAGATATATTATGGGGTATATATATATAAAAAAAGCTTCCTACCAGAATTCCTACCACCCTTGCAGAATGCTGGCTTTTGCAGAAGCGTCCTTGCTTAAGGGCAGCAATATTCCTGTTCATGTGTGCACAGTTAATACAGTATCAAGCCTGTTTTCAAAGCCGTTACATTATTAAACCTTCAAAACTGAAGTTCATTAAGAACTAGAGGATTGTACACAGTAGCTATTCCACAGCACCAATCCCCTAGTACAGGTTTATCCTTGGCTTCTTCAGAATCCCCCTAATTAATTTTTTTTTCCAAGGCCATCAATCTGAAGCAGACAAACAGAGAGTCAATTCATTAACATTCCATATTTCCACTTATCTTGGGCCACTTCTTCTCTTATTAATAGCTAGTAAGATTGGCATTTCTAAAAATAACCAACCAGCGCTGGAAGCAAAACTCCAGGGAGCCCTCCCAAATCCCATCAATCCTCCCAGCAGCACTTCAGAGTCTCGTCCTAAGGTCTCCTGAGTACACCCTGGCAGTTGGCAATCTCCAAGGCAGCCCATGAATCAACATCCAATATGAACTACGAGACGCTGATTACTCAATTTATTACTTCTAGGGTGACCAAAAGACTGTTTACACAAGGAAATTAGGATACTTCAGAGTACCGTCAAGTGTGCCCTGAAACTTTACTTCTGATTTATATGCCAGCTCAGTTTCTCTTCTCTTAAATGTTCTTCATCGCAGGTGAATTGAACACTGGTATGATGCATCGGATTTACTTTTAGAAAGTTCTGAACCTCCGTTTTCTCCCTAACTGCAAAAGGTGAAGACAAGAGTAGCACAGTTTCCTTAAACACATGAGACAGTGTGCTCAAGCAGCACCAACAGACTGGGAGATGAGTCACCGACTATAATGAACGATTTTATCTCTCGTGGAGACTACAGAAAACAGGTGGTATTAGTTTAATTTCCATTCACAGCCTTGTGACTGTGGATTCCTGGCTGCTGCAGTATGCTTAGGAGAAAGATGTCGGGATCAGTCACCCCAATCTGATTATTATGGTCCTACTGATCTTAATCAGGAGGCAGTCATGAATTACTCACTTGTTTCCCATTTACATGTTTGTATCAAATGATTTTACAGTACTGCCTGACAGAATATAAAAATGCAAACGCTTCACACTGAAATATGCCACTGACTCACTGCTGAGGGGGAAGGAGTTTTAGCCCTCCTTGAAGTAAGAAACAAGCAAGTACAAGACACAACACTGGACCTAACAACGGGGACATCTGCATTTACAGGCAAGTGAAATAGATGTTTAATTAGGAGTATTGACCAGGTTATACGTGGGAAGGAAGCAAGCAGAGGCAGAGGGGAAAAGATTATGCCCGAACTCCTCCGAGGAGCCTGGACAAAAGGAAAATTGGCTCTGGCAGCTAACATGCTCTGCCATGGAGGAAAGAGGTTTCTAATGAGTAAGGCTCTAATGGACACAGCCTGAGATGTCAGGAAATGTTGAATATTACCTTGATCAGGATGGGCAGCAAATCAGCTGGACAGGAGAGAGGCGTTTCTAATGTAACCTCACTAAAAACAGATTAGTCATATGGTGGTTGTTTTTTTTTTTTTCTTTCTTTCCTGTTTTTCATAACCACTTGTAACCGTATTGCCTGTTTTGAATGCTGTACCTACATACTTGCATCTGAATTTACCTTGATCTGGCTTGAGTTAAATGCATTTCCAAAGCAACTTCAAGCCACGCTTCCACCAGCCAGAGACTCCTGGACCCCTCCAGACTTACCTAGCTCCCCAAATTCATTCCCTAAAGGGTCAGAGGACCCCCCACCAGTTGCATGAGCTACAGATGGGCATCTGGCGAGACAGGAGTATCTTCAGTGATAAATAGTGCAAAGCAAGGCTCTGGCATACAGCAGAATAACCCCAGCCGCTTGGGGTCCCTAGGAAACGGCTGTCCTAAAACAATCAGTATGAGATGCCCCTACTCAAAGCCAGGGTAGGGAACAGTCACAGATGATCGTAGAATCGTTGAATGGTTTGGGTTGGAAGAGACCTTCAAGGATCACCTAGTCCAACCCCCCTGCCATGACGGCTGCTGCTAATTTCTAACCAGAGCTGAACTTGAACTGATCTTAAGAGATGAGCCCTAAGCTTTAGCCAATAATGAAAAACCCTTCCTGCTGTCCTATCTTCAAAATACATGTACTTCTTTTTGAAGAAATCAAAGAGAGAGTTTGCTACTTAGACATAACTTTCCTAAAAATTGTTAAGAGTACAGAAATTCAACCATCCACGCTGTCACTTTGCTAGCAGGAGCCTCGAGAAGGTTTCAGCCCCGACGGACTAGCACTGCACCACACAGTTTGCCAGCAGAATGCGTGCATCAGCGAGGACCAGGGAGCGTTCCCTGAAGATGCAGTTTGCATGTTCTGGCACTATTTAGTTGACCAGTACTGATGTAGCCGTTAAGTGCAAGACTGGAAAATACTGTTGAACAAAGGACACTGTTAAGCAAAACACTGCAACAAAGCATTCATAAAAACATGCAGTACTAATGAGATAGGGTCCTGTGAGAGACATCTTCAAAGCAAATCTCCCTTACATGATTGCCCCTAGAAAGTAGTCACAATTTTGCAGTATGTTGGAGATATAAACCTGCAATGGGTTCCCAGATTAAAAATCTATTTTGAAACCAAAACTAGCAAAACCAAGTTCATTCTCCAATGGAGAAAGAACTTCTAGCTGCATTTTTATTTCAGATAAAACCTACAGGAGAACTGAAATTCAAGTGGTAACATCTCCAAGGAAACAGCTGGAAAACTTGCGGTCTTTGCAGATGCTGTAGTATTCTGTATTCAAAGATAAATTGTACTATATTGTACTTTGCACGTCAGGGGAAAAAATAAAAAGCACAGAAAGTCTTAATAGGATGCCACAAACCGTGCATGCAGCAAAACAAGACTTCTTGCACTGGATCTCGATGCAAAGAACATATTCTTTACATCAGTTTCCTAAAATACGCTAAAATTATTAACATGAGTGCTTTCACAAATCGTTTTTTAGTAATTGCTGTACATTTCCCATTCTCATCAAAAGAAGGGTTCTTTAGCACAGGGGAACAGTGACTTCCTCTCTCCACACATCCCAAGCTAAGGTGCTACTAGCAAAATCGAAAGAAACCATTTTCACTTTCACCTCTCTTCTTTACTGAGGAGAGAGTGGCATGGACGTTTCTTAGCCGTATGAAATTCCCAGTCCAAACTGACACCCATGCAGCAGCAACAGAGAAACAGGACTGGCATACGTCTTAAGCAAAGAAGAAATAGGGAATCCAGAGAATACAGAATTATCTTTAAGCACCTGGCCGCTGTCTGCACTCTGTCCTCACTCACACTCTGGCCCCTGTCACAAGGACTTGTCGAGACAGCCCACTGGCTTTTCAACATCCAGGGACGTTACACAGCTGGAAACACACAGAGAAGCTCTTCACTTCAGCAGTCAGCAGCTTGGGTCAAAGTTGTGTATTTCTGCTTTTTGGTTTTCTTTTAGTGGGGCAGCAGCAGATTTTTTAAAATTTTTTTTAGAGGTCTATTACAGCTGTTCTGTTTAAGTCCCCCAGCATATGTTAATCTTATGCCGACAGGAGCTTCTCTTCCCATGCAATCCACCAGCTTCCCCAGTTCTACAACCTGTACACCTGTGAAAGCTTTCTATAGCTACCATAACTGCTAATATAAGATAAATAAAGGCACAAAGGTAGTCCCGACCTTGACTTCACACACACGTGGTGAACCAACGCCACTCCTCTTAGTCACGTTGCCTCGAAAATGAAACAGGAGAAAGGACCGCAGCTCTTTCTTACATAGCTCCCTTCTTCATGATAATGCTTAATGTATCCTAACAGCACATCAGTCCACCCTAATGACCGTACTTGCAGAAAGACTCTAAAATGGAGGCTGGCAATTTTCTATCCTCATAAGCTCTGGAAAGTAGCCCTCGACAATAACAACCTGCGACGGGGCCAAATCAGCAAGGTCGCCAATAGAAGTGTTTGGAGGAGGAAGACACCCATGGCCACACAGTCTGTCTCCTTCGGCACTAAGAGCAGGGTGGTTCCCCGCAGCGTGTCCTCTGCTATGCTGCTTACAATAATAGTATTGTCTGGACAAAGCTACAATGGAATTTCACTCCGTTGCAAAGCAGCAGCTGCTGATGTTCATTTTCTACCCAATACGATGAATGTTCAAAGCAGTGGCACTGGCTGCAGTGAGTTTATTTTCAGATTAAGATATATATACACAAAAAAAAAGAGATAAAGCAAAGGTACCTGAAATTACAGCAATTTTCCATGACCCATGCTCCTCCTTGGCTATTCTTTCTGCTTCCTCCATTAGTAACATACCAAATCCCTATAATGGGAGAAATATCAGGAAGAAAAGATTAGTTCTGTAAAAACAGAAAGCATAAGCAAGGTCAGAATGTAAGCATTAGTACAGTTCCAAGAGACTCTCATATTTTTGGCACAGGAATGATCCTGTGATCACGAACATTGCTGAATATTGCAGGAGAGGGCTTGAGAAGAGGTGTACCAACACTAAGCTTTACAGTGGAGCTTTCTCAGGGATTTTTTTCTGATCATGAAATTATTCACAGGCAGTTCTTGTGTCTGACTGCTTCTCAATGGCAGGAACAGAATGAAGTTAAATTCACTGATGGTAAATCAGCTTGGTAGGCATCCCGTAATTCCTGGCACTGAACAAGTCTATCCTGCCGACATAACCAATCCTAAACAACAATCACCCATCTTAACGGTTACTTTATTAGACCTGGGTTTGTGCTAGTGAATTAAACAAAGCCAGAGCACAAATGCCAGATGCAATGGCCTACGCTGTCAAATTGCAGAAGGATCCCAGTGCCTTTCTGACGGGGGACATCAATTGAAATGGATGCGGCCAGACACTAGAGAGCCAGAGACAGGCCCTGCTGCTGTTCACTTTTCTGATGTATATGTTGCCTTAGCGCCACATAATCTTTATTTCCACAACCCCTCCAGGAGTCAGGAGCTGTTACCGTGCTCGTTTCAGGATGAGGAATTGAGGCACGCAGCAACCACAGGGCTTGTCGGGGCTACCCATAAAGGCCGCATGAAAATGCTGCATGACCCTTGCAGACCTAGGCTAGGCTCAAGCTCCGTACAGCCCTCCTAGGCTCAGCTCGTGACCCAGGAGATGCCAAATCAAAAAGAATTGCAGAAGAACGTGCTAATATGCTGGACCAGATCCATGCCTCTATTCACGTTTGGAAATCTTGCACAGCAGGAGTGCTACTGGAATCACAATAATGCTTCAAAATAAGCGAATGGCCTTTCTACTCTATTTAACAACTTTGTTGTCCCATATATCTGGGAATAATTGATTGGATCAATTCACTCCTAACATTAGGATGCAGGAATTATATTCAGCTCTTTGTTCATCAGTTTTCCTGACAAGATGTACCAAGTGGGGCTGTGGCGACACTGAAGCACATGTGATTTAATTCTAAAAAACATTTAACACTTACAGGCATTTTAAAATAACACACAGAAATCTTCATTCTAAAATGTCCTTCTAATCAGAAATTGCCCCTGCAACTGCGAAGAACACTTTCTGATTAACCTCTTGAACACTGACTACTCCGAATGAACATGAGTGCGTCATATGCCATGAAATTTCAATTTGCAGCCTATTTTAATGTTTGTAGTTGGCTACTTCCAATTGATTTTCTCTCTCTCTTGTTAAAATTTTTTTCAAATACTTAGGATGACCACTTTTTTCTTTCTAAATTTTTGTTAACTATTTTACAGTGGAAATACCCACTTCTCTTCCCCCCCGCCCCCGAGCCACTGCCTTGTGGTCACACATCATCAGCGCCCAGCAAAACTGCATCTTAATGCACATACTCAGGGAAAGATTAATAAATACAAGGAAGTTAATTGAAAACATCAGCCCTGAGCACTTCTGGCAAAGAGGACCAACTGATTGCTTTTTTAAAAGCTCAGTCTAAAGGTTCAAATCCTACTGAGGCAAAATTTAATTCACATTTTTGCTCACTGCAAGCCACAGCATGTTACAGTCAGCAGAAGGATAATGTGCCATTTTCATACAAGTCACTGCAAGGAATTAGCAACACGCCTCTCCACTCCATTCTTCACATGCTTTAAGATATATATAAAATGGTCTCACAAGTGTGTCTGAAGCAAAAACTGTCTGACCCAACTAAGAGAGTTTACCTGGGAGTCTCACCAAATCACTTAAACTGACAAACATCTCGGAACCAAAGCCGGATTTCTTCCGTTTCGGCAGGAAGAATGTATTCAATAAATGTTCCTTTGAAAGAAAACTAGGTAGTAACAAATAAAATCTCACCTTCCTATATGTAATTATTTCAGAAGTGAAATTCATCTATCAAACAAGATCCGATTTTAGAAGGAAATAAAAAGACACAATAGAGGTATCCCCTTTGTCCTGTTTTTACTCAGTTTGCAGTCAAGTCTGACGTACCATACAGAATATGAAAGGAAAGACACTTCAGAACCAAAGATGCTTAGTACTCAAAAGTCAAATTAGCACCAGCATAGATGAGCTCGTATTGTATGGGCATGAAGCAACACTGATAGCATTCAGCCACGCTTTTTTTTTTTTATTTCAGAGCAGTTGCAATTGCCTAAACATGATCACACTAGCAAAAACTCAGAAGCAGCATGATTTCAGCAGGTGAAATGCAAGAAGGGCCTCAAATTCAATTCTGTTTCTATTCCAGCAGTCTGTAATTCAAAGCAACTGAATGAATCCCAGATATTAAAAAAAATTCTTATTATATTGGGGAGAGGAAGGAGTGTGCAAGAAAGAGGCACAGAGTAAAAATAAATATGTCTTGGAGTACCTGGTGCTGAAATTTTGAAGGATCCCGACTGCTCACAGGGACCACACTCCCATACACGTGCAATTCCCGGACAATGGAAACGCCTCCTTTCAGCTCAGGTCTGAATGACTCTTCTGAACACTTCCGCAGTCGTAGGAGGCCAACGAGAATATCCTGCTCTGGATCTTCATAGGACAGGAAGGTCTCCCAGCCACCATTAGCCACATAATCTCTTCTAACTAATTCAATCTGATCAAAGAGTATGAATACGAAGAGGAAAAGAGAAAAAGAAAACTTCTTTAAAAATACTTAAGCAACCCATTGAACAGACGAAAATGAATTTCATAGATCCATAAATTATTATGACACAGAGAATGCATGAATTGCTTTCTTAAAGGCCAATTTAATTCTAGATGGATTTTAGCAGTACTGGATAAGAACTGCTGTTACTGCAGTCATATTAAAGATAAAACATGCAACTACTTTAATAGAAATGTATTTGCCAATGGGACAGAACTAGCCTTCTATCCCTATTTGCAAGCTTTCAAGAAGGACTGGTAATCCACATGGTTACCTGTTCGTAAGTCAGAAACCTAAACCCGATGTTTCTTGAGTTACTCAAGTTTCATAATCACTGCAAAATCACTGAGGGCAGCAACTCTTGCCTCTAATCAAGGGACTTGCTCTAAGTGAAATTCAGCTCCAGTTACAAACTTGTAGAACGAGTAGTTTTGCATCTACCTTCACTAAACCTGCGTTTAGGTCCATGTCTTTACTGCTTTGCAAAAGAAATGGCTTGAGATATCTACAGAACATGAGTCTTCTGAACAGCAGTCAACTTCTTTACGAATTACCAATTAGTTCTTTCCAGCACCGCACAGCATCTACCTACATGAGCAAATTGTAGTGCAACAGGAGTGGATCTGAAAGAGGTGGTGTCGAGCGAGTATTGCATTACGTGTGCTTTACAGAATCAGCAGGCAGTGTTTTCTTACTCATTCAGATAGTACTGAAGACACGAAAACCATCCAGACAAGTACCCTGAGAACACACCAGTGACAACATCTTACTTGCCTCAAATCCGATTTTTGGTAACAATCTAGACAAAGGCAGCTCTGAAGATCACAAGTGGAAGGGAAAAGTGAAGTGGGAGTAAGCTGACTGTGGAGAATACAATAAAGACCATGCTTGGGTAGAAGAAATTACTTCTGTAGAGCACCTACAAGCTATAAAGAATAAGTGGTGGGTAAGAGAGCAGAAAGAAGAAAAAACTTCTTTTTCGGACAGTCCTGACCTACCATCATCAAGCAGCAGCCCCAGGACCCAAGACGAGACCCCCTTACGGCAACACGAGACCTGATCAAACCTCACATAACAGTAGCTGTGTTTACAGGTAGCAGAGCTAGCGCCGAGTTAATTTGCTGTAACCTGTAGCCGATTATTATGATAATGTCACATCTTTGGTGACACAGTTGAGTCACTCTATTTACGTTTTGAATTGCTATGAAATAGCCGCCCATTCTTGCTGTAGGGACTCCCTTTCCCACCTGTAACAACCAGCTAAGCAGACCTGAATTATTTCCCCAATTGACTGGCTCAGCAGAGGAGTGGCAGCAATAGTTTGCAGTACCGAGAGCCTGATGACAACACGGTATGTGTTGGGGGGTTTTCAGTACAGACTAGTCCTGGTTCTCATCCCATGAACTAGGCACCCATTACCAGCTGGTGTACGTTAGGTGCGCTCCTGAAAGGCGCCTTCTCAATTAATCTGTACAGAATCAGGTTTCTGTGCTTCCTGATGCTTTTGAAGTGGGGAACAATCGGAGGATTTGCTTCAAAAGCACGCCCCTGATCTGAACTAAAACCATCACATAGGTACACCTGCCATCATTTTGACAGACTCCTTTAACTTTAGGACTTCAAACGTGAATGGCAAGTGTCAGTGGATGTCCTATGCACCAGCACTGCACTGGTGTTTCTAACATTTACATCCCGACAGTACAGGATAGGATTGATCTCTATGTGTACCTTGCCATGCTCTTCCCAGTACTATTATAAAGACTAAAGGAAAAGACCTCAGTATTTTTTCTGCAAATCCTCTGATACCCAGAAATCCATGAATTAAAGATTTGTTTACAGAAAAGCCATAAGGGATTCTGTCGCCTGCCTGCCTTACTCCATGATGAAGCCTGGGTGAACACAGCTCACAATTAAATCCCTTACTGACTACAGAAGCAAGGCTCATTTCAACACTGACGTACAGCTCACGGGTAAGCGCCCAAGCAGATGTCTGCCAACGTGCCAAGTTCTCCAAGAGCACAACTCCACTCCAACTTGTGTGTCAGGACAGCTGATACAAGCTGATCCAGATCTACCATTAGGTACATAACGCTACTAGTAAAATGGAAACGTACAGGAAAATAAAAGAGCATCACATTTGTAAAATACCCAGGTTCTGTAGTATCCTGGTTTCGGCTCGGATAGAGTTATTTGTCTTCCTAGTAGCTGGTACAGCGCTGTGTTTTGGGTTTAGTATGAGAAGAACGTTGGTAACACCCTGATGGTTTCAGTTGTCACTAAATAGCATTTATACTAGAAGTCAAGGACTTTTCAGCTTCTCTTGCCCAGCCAGCAAGAAGGCTGGAGGGGTACAGGAAAGGTGGGAGAGGACACAGCCGGGACAGCTGCCCCAAACTGGCCAAAGGCATATTCCGTACCATGGGACGTCATGCCCAACTTGGTGGTGGGGAGGAGGAGCGTGGCTCGGGCATCGGTTGGCGGGTGGTGAGCAATTGCATTGTGCATCGCTTGTTTTGTGTATTCCAATCCTCTTACTATTATTGTCCCTTTCTTGTTGTTATTAGTGTCATTGCTAGTTTCTTCCTTTCTGTTCTATTAAACTGTTCTTATCTCAACTCACGAGCTTTCCTTTATTTTCCGATTCTCTCCCCCATCCCACTGGGTGGGGGGGAAGTGAGTGAGCGGCTGCGTGGGGCTGAGTTGCTGCCTGGGGTTAAACCACGACATATAGTTAGTTTCATAAGTGGAAAAGCAGTTAGGTTAAAGCTTACTGCTAATCTATAAAGAAAAGCAGAAAATATTATTAAACACTGCTATACTAAGTTCGAAATGGCAAGATTGGAGAACTCCTGGTTTCTCCTGGGGACAAAATGAAACAAGTAGAAAACAGGGCTCCATTGCTTGCCCTCCAGCAGGGATTAGATGCCGTGTTATGCCCACATCCAGTCTGAAAGCCGCTTGTAGACAGAGACGAAGCAAGACGACAGGAACCTTCACCAGGAGGCTTTATATTGTGTGCATTTTTATACCATCATTAGCACGTACCAGGTAAGCTGATCTGCTAAGAAAAGTCCCTACTGATGGAGTTTTTTGTTCTCCCCACTTCCCTGGGCACAGAGGGTCCTAGGATACGTAAATCCTTTCCAAGGGTTTTCAGGGACTCAAGGGACGTACAAAGCCTTTTCCTTCTGGGATACTGGTATAAATGCGGCAAAAGCCATCCTGAATCACCTCCCGGTCAGTTCGTGCATAGCTATGTGCAGCAGCGTGCTGCAGTCCCCACTGTCAGTCCCTTGTCCATAAACCATCCTGTGTGCTGGGTAAGAATAACCCTCATCAGGGTGGATCACCATTTCAGTATGGAACCCTATTAAACATCTGGCACAGTCTGTTTTAAACTCACTTTGACGAACAAAGGGAAAACCCAGTTGCAGATTACACACTTAAGCTAGAACAGCTACTCCCAGCTTAAAAATCTGCCTTATTGCTACCAAGGTTCAATATTGAGATCAGTATCTTGATGCAACCCCCCCTGCTTTGCAGGAACAGCAGCTTCTATGTTTTACACTTTCTGCTTTAATACTAATGCAGGTTCATATCCTTAACAGAGCTGTTATTGCCCCTCGCCTTTCAAAAACTGTCAATCCGATGCCTCTTTACAGCAACAATTCACTAGACCATTTTTAAGGCTATTACGTAGCACTATGCAGCCTTAACCATTCTAAGAGCAAGGAAATACATTCCACTGCTATGGAGAAACGCCACTAATTGAAAAGGCAGCTTAAAGACAGCTCTGTAAATAACCAGCTACAGGCAAGTAATCTACTTCAAATTGATTTTAAAAAAAAAATACTTTTAAAAGCAGACACACCATCACCATTATAAAAATACATACAGTCTACCAACCCTTAACAGAAAGAAGCTGCATAAAGTATAACCAATTAGAGTAAGCGATTATTTTAGATCTGACATGATAGCCTCTCTTATCAAGAGGATGCACTGTTTACTTATGAAGCCAAGAAAAACATCATACCTTGTCATTAGTCTAAAGCGCATGAAAAATGATACCATCTTCAGAATATTTCTCTTGCTTGCTGTCATGATAAATTTTGCTACGACTACATAATGACATCCTCCTGCCACTCAGACAGATGAGTTTAACAAAGGGAATTTTCAACACAACGTTGCTTTGAAAACCCTGTGATAAGCTATTTGCTAACTACTCAGGAAATTTACAATTTAAATTAGATTAGCACTGCTGACAGCAGACATCTTCGGAAGATATTTCGTGAGATGACCGCAGATTAGATAACAGGAGCAGAGCACAAAGGCTGCATGGCCTATGTACAAACAAGTCTGCACAGCCTCAATTCTTGCAGAAATCTGGTAAGAACAAGATAATTTATTTGGGATTGTTATACATTTATATACACTATATCCAGTTATACTGGATTTCTGTTACGCAAGATGGGAAATTATTGCGCTCCATCTGAATTCACATAAAGGCAGGAGAAAAAACAGAATATGGCTCCTAGTAATCTCTGATTTGCAAAGTCAGAACATCTTTCAGACGCTAAACTCAGAGAATATTCCTTCTGCTTAACTTCTGGCACCAAACTCAGAGCCTCTCTGAAGCCTAAATAATTAGTGGAGCTTCCAAAGCACAAGTGAGAGGACCTCTGTTAGGAATCTCTCTCTGTGCTGACACATAGAAAGCCCAACCCCAGGTTTAGTGGCTCACTTTTAGTAAGTGGGTACATGTCCATTGCAGAGAAGAGAGGAGAGGTACCTAAGTGTCATTCTGATTCAGCTTTCTACCTGGGGCTGGCAGTATCTTCTGCCTGGCCCAAAGAACTCTTGCTTGAAAGTAAAGGCAATATATGATGGACAAACTCCAGAATCATTTCAGTCCCTCCTTAATGTCAGCAAAGGAACAGGAAGGGAATACTTCCAGTGTATGATTTACTAGCCACAGCATACATGTAGAGTAAGATGGATCAGATGCTGTGTGATCTTGGAAAGCTCATCTCCTTGGGTGCCATGGACCCCCTCCCAACCACTTTCTGGAAGAATTGATCCCTCCTTGTGACTACAGTGAACTGCAGGATTAGTTCCCTAAATTGCATGCCTGAAGTTCAGCAGTGAACATCTTCCTTTCTATAACATAAGCACATCAACCTTTTTGTGGACTACTTTAGGATTTCAGGAAGGAAAAACGCAACATGTGTCATATGCTATGTGGATCTACTCATATATATATACACACACACATGTGCAGAAATGTATTTATACGTATACTGTTTGCCTATATAAACATGCACATTCACAGAAAAAAGCTGTAAACTCATCTTGCTAAACATTCATTCCTGTTTAGCATGCACACATGGTGTTATTGATATTTTCTAAATTCAAATTTGTAATGAGGAGGAAGAAAAGGGAAGGCAGTTATTTTGTAATAGCAGTGCAAATACCAAAATAACCGCTCGCTGTAGTCAGTTTATTGAACATAGTGGTCCATAAATTTCAACATGTGACTGTGCTCAAACAAAAGACATCCAAAGCTGCTGTGAAAATAAATGGAAAATTGGATCCAGCTACAAAGGCAAACTGCAGGATTGGATGTGCAACAAATGGGTCCCAACACCTCCACACAAAGCACATAACAAATTGCGTCAGAAACAAGCTCCTCGAAAAAAAGACAAATCTTACCTGATATGGTCTCACTTTATGGTGAATTTCTTGAATTCCAACCTCTCTTGTCCTTACATCACGACACTATAAAGAAAGGGAGGGGAAAAAAAAAAAATTACACAGGAGAAAAACATTAAGCTCTGAAACATACATATTTCCAGCCACCTGTTAGTTCCAAAACTAAACTGAAATAGCATGAAGTTGCACAGATGAATTTCAGATGGGTAGACTTCAAAACAAAAATGCTCACCAATCCATCCCTAACATACCTCAGAAACAGGTCTTAGTGCTAACTGAAAAGACATGCTGGCAAAAATCAATTCACTAAGCAGCCATGATGGCTCATGAGGAAACGTACCCTTCGATTCACAAACAGCGGCGTCTAGAGGCAAAGTCAACATACATAAAAAAATAACAGAGGGGAAAAAAAAACCCACAACAACTTTGGCATAATCCATATTTACCCTGCATTAGGAAGGTCTAACATTGGCAAACTCTATGCCAAGGTACCAGAGAGTCCTTAAATAGCCAGTTTTTGAATCTTGGCAACTCTTCTTGCTTTTAAATGAGAACTGTTGCAGGAGCCCTACCTATATATCAGAAAATAAAGCTAATGCTGCTCTGGCATCCACAGAGCATCACTGGGGCTTGGGACCAATAATGGAGAAAACAGACAGCCAAAAGAAATCTTCCCTCCCTTAGAAGTCAGACAGAGGAGGAGATGAGGCTCCAAGCTCAGTGCTCGAGAGATGGGTTATAGCTTGCATAAACTTTTGTGCTTCTCAGCAAAGCCAATGAAAGTTGAGTAATTTGGCACCCATTCACATAAGCAAACAGTTGTGATAGTATAAGCACTCCTACAGTGGGAGACTCTGCATTCACGTCTTAGGGGGTTTATTGGAAAGTCCAATATTAAGCTTAACCCAACTTTCCTCAAAGTACAGCCATAATATTTTTACCCAAAGCAGCTGTAGCAAATGCTCGTTTCATTTCACTAGCGCTGCTGTACTTGGAGGGAAGGAAGATAACCTCCGCCAATGGGCTAAAATTGCTCTAACAGCAACAGTATCTACCTGCCCACGTATTTCCAAAAGCCAGACTTTTAGACAGGGAAAGAATGTGCAAAAATCCAATTCGCATAGAAACTCAGAGTACCCAGAACAAGCACAGCTCTATCTCATGCCCCATCCTCCTCTAAATGCTTTTAAATTCCATTATCAATATAAAGCAACAATCTCCCAAACAGCAGAAAAGAGCGGGAGTTTGTGCTTGTTTTTTAGAGTGGGCTATGGTAAAACCAGGATTCACTGTTGTACCAGGATTCTACAGTAGACAAACTCTTCTCTGCTTTACAATTTCCTAGCTACACAAACAGCAGAGTAAAAGGCAAAGAAATATCCACTCTTCATTAAGAACCCCAGAACTGAGGAAGGACAACGTATTCTGGGGTGCTGCTTTAAAATTCTGTGTCCCGACTGCGTATCTTCACTTGCGCTCAGTGGCTGGCAATCATGAAGGCCAGCATCTGGTCCCTCCAACAAGGCTCCTCAAGAATAATTTCTTTCCAACAACCACAGACACAAGTTGCAGTGCTGGCATGACTGATCCCCATCCCTCAAATGCACTCCTCAGCAAGCCATTCCCCAAAGATGGATGCCAGAACTGCCAGAGCTGATGAGCTGGCTGATCTTTAGTATTGAGCCTGCAAATACCTAAGATTCCTGTAAGTCCCTTCCTTGCCTTGGCCTTTTCCTCTCCTTTTCCAAGCTAAAAGACAAGAGGACAAAGCATATTTATAGTTTTCTCCTACATCACAAGAAAAACACAACAGTACCTTACATCTCAAGCTATATTGCAGCAGACTGTTTGGTTCCTCATTCCACCAGCTGCAGTGTTTCTCCCTCACTAAATTAAAATCTATAATCACCTGCAGAGCAGAGAGATTTACAGATTTGGTTCTTCTAAAAGCGATGACTGCCAGCCTGACAAGCCCTTTAATGGTTCAGCTCAGCCCTGACTGCCATGGGTCAGCTATGCTGGCTTCTCCAGCTGGTCTTGATCAGGTTCAGATCAAATGATGTGGTTTTAGTATCAAACCCAGGGAACGGTTCACTAGGAGCCCTGAAGAGCTCAATTGAAAAGGCTTAGCTGCACCATGGAGGTTGTCTCCCCTGCCTGGTTTTGAAGTGAAAAGTCAGAGGGGCGGAAGCTTCTGTGGCTGGCAAAGCTGTCTGCCAAATCCTGGCTTGCTACTGGAGAGAGACTGGGAGAAATGATTTAAGGAGAAAGTCCAGGGCATCAGCTTAGGAGAGATTAAGTGGTATGGAAAGCCCAGCTGGAAGGAAGACAGTCTGGAGTTTCTCTTCTGATCTTTTGCACTGCAACTGCAAGATCCAAGTGAGACAGCAAAGGCAGTAAGGAGCTAGATGTAGCGTAGAGAACTGTCCATGTTAAATACCAAAAACATAGGTCAGCAGCACAAGCTGATGTGGGACTACAGGCTGACACGCAGTAGCCGAAGACTTTACTATTGCTGGATACAGTAATGCCTTAAAACCTCTTTAAGAAAAGGTGAGCTAGAAAAAGGGAGTGCTAAATCACAGTACAGACACGTGGAACAGCTGTGGTGAGGATCTGCCCCTGCCTGAACACCAGGACACCGAAGTAATTAAAGCTCTTTGGAATAGTCTCAAGGAGCGGGGTTTGTGTGACGTTTTGCCTAGGAAGTTGGACATCCCAAGAAAGGAAGAACTTGGGCATAACTTTACTGGAGGATCTGCAAACTGTGTTTCAGAGGGAGGTTCAAACAGTGAGCAGTGTCAGAGCAGACCATGAGGAGCACTGTGAAAGCCGACTGCTGCAGCAAGCTTCCGAGAAAAATAAAGGCTGGGTATACGTACCTCCTTCTGACTTCAAATACAAACGCAATTCCTCCCTCCCTCTCCTTCTCTCCACCCCCGCTCATATTTTTATTTGACCTTAGAAATATCAGGAATATCAAGTCTCATTTGTTTGCACTGAAATCTCTCTTGCAAGATTTCTCTGGCCTCAGACTAAGAGCTTTTCTTCCAATTGTTCAGTCAAGTAAGTACGTGCGTGGGAAAAAGAAAGGAAGGAAAATTTCTAATAGCATAAATTAAAAAGAAACCTTCCTGCCTTCTCTCTGATATAAGGGTTTCATTCTGCTAAAAAATGGAACATCACAAACCAGTTTCCGACTACCTTTGGGAACAGCATGAAAGTGCTAAACTAAAAATCAACCAAACAAAACCAGCTGTTCAGAAGTATCATCAAGGTGCTTTTTAGTCATTAACATTTTTTTTGAAAGACCTTTGCAGATCATTATAGTTCAGCAGTAAACCTGGCTCCTATCCTGTCTTCTAGTCATTACTTTGCCTCTCTGCTACTTTGTGTAAAGTCATCAAGCAGCCCTTCCTCAATACCAACTGACAAATATTTTACCTGTGTCCCAAGGTCTTTCATCCTGGCCAAGGCAAGCTCTCTCAGGTTCCCGTGCTCCACTCCAGAGCTGACTAGTGGCATTGGGATATCTCTGCATATAAAGAGGAAAAACAAAAACCTCAAACAACTGCATTAGCAGACAATACACCATAAAGCGCCATTACTGTCACCTAAGCCAAGATCCCAAATAGTAGACCACAAAACTTATCCGAATTACCTCTGTTTCGACTCTTTGGTTGAACAAGAAATAACACAGGCAAAACACAACTAAAAGCAGGAGAAAAATGAAGGGAAAAAGCTACAGCTTTTATTTTAGTAAGAAGACTGGAGACAAAAGGAGGCTTTTACAGTCCTAAGAAATTGGTTATAATTTTGCTCTCGGTTCTTCACTTGGAAGTCTGGGAAAAAAAAAAAGGATCATCCAGCTGAGCCAGTGCCTCGCCTAGGACTCCAGGTCAGTTGTTCTTCGTGGTATCTGTTGCTGGAGAAGAGCAATTGGGAACCAGATCGCATCTTTCTGCGGTCTCCGAGTTGAATGCCCATCAGGGAAATTTATCAAAATTACAACATTTTTATACTGGGACACTAGCTGCTTAAACGTGAAAAAGTTGTTTAGCAAATGATTTGCAGCAAAGCCCAGCCAGAAAGTCTAGGATCTCCCTACAGGAATCTAAATCAAGTCTGCAAACGGCAGAACTCCTTCCTTCAGTTTGCCAAGAAATGTATTGAAATGAAATTTGAAAGCAAGACCAGGTTTGGCCTCTCCGCTGCCTTCCAGAGCCGTTTGTCCCGCTAGAGATTATGAAAGTGGGATACCATCCCCTAGGGAAAGGGGGATTTATGTGTCCAGATCAAGCTGAAAAAGAAACACACGGATTACTGGCACATCCCGCTCCACGCTCACCTTCTATCTAATGCCGTACCATACGGTGATCTCAAATGCTTCTCCCTCCCCCTGCTCAAACTCCACCCTGGCACCTCTGACAGCACAGCACCCAAGCGCACGACTGTGTAATCCAAACCCCCTCAGATCTTCTGCAGGGAAATAAGGACTATACAAGTATGAAAGATACTCAGCAAGTAGTACAACAGGTTGGTCTCAAAATGGGGCTCAGACATTCCTTGGTGAGTATTCCTCTTTTTTCTTTATCTATGCAAGCATTCAACAGAGTAAAGGACAGAATATCATAAAAAAACCATACAGAGAACAGGATGGTTTGGGGAATTGGTAATGTAATTAGCTTAATCCATATTGGTTCAGTAGTGATTGAAAGTCATCACCATCTAGCAGCTGTCTGATGACCTCTGTAAAATGTATTAATTGATCTATTCAGTTCCTTGAGGACTTGCATTCACACCATGGCCTCCATTAACAATTACTATTTTTGGCAGTAGCTGTATAAAAGATAAAGGTCTTCAAGGGTCCTAAAGACCTGATCCTTGTGCTGCCTCCGCCTTGTAGAAGTCTGAGACGCTGGCAAGGGGGGCAAGAAAAGGAGTTTTCCTTTACTGTTAAGAATTAAAATAGGGGCTTCAAGACTCCAGGATTCTCCTCCCATTTCAGCATCGCACTCCAATTTTGGTACAACTTTCTCCGGTGTAATGGAGGCCCTGTGTTTTACTTTCCTCCCCTGTTTTCCCTGCTCTTTTTTCTATAAAGCCAAAGGGTCTATGAAAAATTCCTCGCCTCCTACACTCACATGCCAGAAAGTTGAGGCAAAATACAATTAGGTAACCAGTTCATTTATTCAGTGGATTTCTTTGAGTAAATAAGACACGGCAGAGCCAACACAACATACTTTAAAAAGCTTCAATTAGAGGAAATGAGCACTTCACAATGTGACTAAAGGACACAGTAGAGGAGAACGGCATTTTCATCAGGGTATGTTAGATCTACAGTGATAGTCTAACTAAACGCCTTTCTTCTATCATGGAACAACTCCAAAAAGTCAGGCTGTATGTATTTTCCCTACAGGGACACAGATAAAACATCCTGATGTGTCCCACTACCAGGTCTTTAGCTAAATCCAGAGTCAGCTATGAAACAGTAAATGAAGTACTGCAAATAAAAGGTAGATTACAACATACAGTAACTTGAGCCTCTCTCATCTGCCTACTAGGGAGCAAACTAAATTAAAATATGAATGTGAAACATAAGGTCTTTTAAGAAAGAGAAAGCAAGAAATAGGTCTTCCATCCCCACTTCAGATTAGGGCAGAGTATTTAAATAAGTACCCTGTGTGCATCATGAGTGTACACACTAACTGCCTATTTTGAATAGCCACAAGACAGCATTGTACCAGTGGTTTTAGGACTTGTTAAAATGCTAAACAAATTCAGGGATACAGGAGATTAAGTCCTGACCTTATTAAAGTTAATAAGCAATTTGCCAGAAGCTTCAACAAGGCCTATTTAATCTTCTATTTTTCAAACATTCTGCATTACTTAAGACACTTGTAAAGCAGCTGACTGAAGCACACAGTGAAAGTCTAAAGACCTTGAGTCTGCTCTCAGCTCTGACTTATTACATGATCTCGGTTGAGTAAGGTATTTTGTTTCTTCATACCTACATCTCCCCATCAGTACAGTGAAAATAACATTCATATAAAACGCCAAGATCCATGAAAGAAAAAGTCTCAAGGTGTGTGGCACTACTACTGTCATTTCACACCTTCTCACACACCAAAGCATTTCGAGGATAATGAGGTTCACAAACATTCAGGATAAATACAGTACTGAGCAACTCTGACAGTTACAGAACAGCCTGGAAAATATATTCTTCTCCAACCAGCCATTAGCAACAGCATCTTTTTTTTTTTTTTTTTTTTTAAACATATTTAACCTGGTTTCCTGAAGCAGAAAGCGTTCTACAGTGTTTTGTCAGTGACACCTCTCCCATGCTCACCCGACTCATTAAACTGATTATTTTGAGCATGTGATGGACTACAACAACACCGAGTCCCTTACGTTTCCTCAAAACGTGGTACTAGGGAACAGAGATCCCAAATACTGGTCCTAATAAAGAAGGGCATAGAGAGCTCAGTCTTTTTCTGGTGGCGTTTGCTGGAAAACCTGAATGCACATACCAAACAGCCAGTCAGTATGCAGAGAGCTCGCTCGGGACAAGTTGCCATCCAGGGCACAAGCTGAATCTGGAAGGACTGTGGAAACGGAGCCTGAAATGCAAGATGTGAAGGACAGAGGGCTCGTGGCAGCAGGCTGGAAGGAGATGGAGAGGGCCTGGGGCAGCAATGGAGAAAGGGAAAAAAGTTGCTGTCCTCAGTGAAGCAGTGTTGGGAACAGGCTACAAATGTTTTCGGACATCTGGCTTTGTTCATTATTCTGTTACAGAGTCACACAATGGCCCTGAAAGCAATTTAGATCAAAGTAATAGCTTTTGGACTTTGCACTGGAGGTGTAAAAATGTGTAATCACCACGAGCAAGTTTCAGATAACATGAGCCCATCAGTAAGAAAACAGCTATACCACTGGAACATAATAACTGACAACCAGATGACAGCTGGATGGAGGCTGCAGCTGTTGACAGAAGAAATCAGTCAAGCTCAGGCAAATCAGCACACCAAGCAAAGACTTTTCCAGGCCTGCGCTCCTTAGGAGAAGACCTACTAGGCTGCAAACTCATGCCGTCCTCTAAGAATAAACCTATTCATTTTAGATACGATGCTGTGGTGATAGCATCGTGAACAAATGGGCCATTGCGTCTGTAGTGGAATCGATGAGGAAGAAGGTGTGCAGGGAGAAAAGGCAGGAGTTTTGCCTTTAATAAGGCTCCTACAAGTGATGTGAAAAGCCTGGGGAAATATCAAGTAGGTATTTCCCGTAAGCCATGTTTTGCTTTCTTCATCAGTATCACCTCCTTCTTCTGAGAGTTCAGCTACAGCCACCAGTTTCTCAGAGTAACAAAGATCTAAAGAAAAGATCTCCTGGCCGCTGAAACTGTGTCTCAATTACTACAGACTGCTGTATCACAATCACATTCATGAGCCTAATCAAGCTTCACCATATTCACATTTAGCTTCTCTTCCTCTTTGTAACTTCGGAAAGCTACTCCAGACTCTCAGTCCTGACCAAAAATTCCCAGCTTCCTGCCTTGTCTTCTGCAAGGCTACTTCTTATTCTCTTGTTCTCTGCCCAAATCAACGTTCCTATTTCTTAAAAGGCTATTTTCCTTCTCTCATAGATTTACAGAGGTCATTTATGTCCACAACTATCCTTCAAACAAAAGACCAATGCTCTTCTGCACGTATTTCCACAGTTCACTTTCTTGAAGATGAGGATTATTCTAGACAAGGTCTTACCAAAGCCTTGTCTAGCTGCTGCAGTAATACTTTCATCTCTAAAAAGAGTTATCCTGAAAGAAATGCTTTTCACAGCTGCATACACCAGTGGCTTATTCATATTACAGACCAAGACATCAAGAACTTCTCCTCCTCTGCTATTTTCACATGGTGATCTCGTGGTTTGCAGCAAAACTCCCTCCGAGTTTGACCTCACACTTCCCTGAACTGCATCTCATCCCATCTCTTGTCACTCTAGCTTCACCACCACCAGACCCTGCTCGTGTATCCTCTCTCTTTCAGTGATGCTTCCCAGCCCTGCAAGGTTTCCTCAGTGCCCTATTATTTTTGTGTCATTGCAAATAAATACAATTTTAAGCAAGATTAGTTTTTAAACGGATGTTTGAGAAACTCCACTAATAACCCTGAGTCCATACTTTCTTTGTCAAAGCTACCCAGCATTTCTTGCCTTCAGCCACTTTCTTCTCTACTGCGTTTCTCTACTTATCCCCACTCCATCACATTGCTGACAGGGCACGAAATCAAATGTCTTCAAGAAGTCAAGGCAGGTGAGGTCTAATGCACAAGGTTTTCTCATTTGGCATGCTCTTGGAGAGCTAGGCATTGGCACTGTTTCCAGCTCATGTAGCTGGAAGCCAACTGAGTATTGTCTGCACACGCAAAAATAGGCGAGTATGCTATAGCCTCCCTTCCTATTATCAGAGAGATTTAGGAGATAACAGAAGAAAAATAATCCAAGGAAGAGCCCACACTGAAAATACAGTGCTAAATGGAAGTATTATCTATTGTCCTGGGAGGTGAGTGCTGGAAATAATGGCATTACCATAGTACGTTTATGAAAACCCTGCAACACCCACAGGGAAAGAAAGGAAGTCTCTATAGCCAAAAAAAATTTACACACCTCGCAGCTCCTGCAATAGATATAGGAAACTTCACCCACAGCCAAGAGGCAATTATCCATCAATATCATTAAAACACTATGTGTGTTGCATCCTATGCTCTTGTCTGACTGGCAGCAAAAGCAGGGCCTCCAGAAATCTTGAGGTTTTGGGGTGCACTAGAGAGGCAGTTCAATTTAAACAGCTTCTCACCCTACTTGGCCTTTCCCATTCTAAATAGATAGGAAACAGTTTTAAAAATCATTAGTGCATTAATGATTAAGGCTGAAAAATAATACAAGGCTGAGTCAGATCTTGCTGTAAAGTAAGAATCCCTCCAAGTGCCATGAATCAATATACAAGCCCTGCCCCCCCCGAAAATTACCTCTGAACACGGTACACTCGTGTCCATGGTGGGACAAGGGCCAGGATTCTGGCCACCAGATCCACAAGAGTGCTGGGCGGGTAGCTCTTGTATCTTCCAGTCTTCCAGAGCTCATACAGACCAGTGCCACGGATCACTAGTGTCGGATAGAGCTTCATGCCGTCTGGGCGAAAAGCAGGATTCTCAAAAAACTCCTGCAAGAGTGGAACAAGAAATGCAAGTCAGGGCAAAACAATCTACATTTCCTGAGGCTTCAGTGCCCCAACAAAACTAATTTCAAAACAGATTTTGTAAAAGACAATTGTAAGTATCTTTTAAGAATTACTGGCTTACATTGATTTGCTAGTATTTGTTGGTTTATAACATTTTTTTGAAATAAAAAGAGTATGTTCTAGATTTAAAGAGAAGACCACTAAAGGAAAAAAATCCACATGACAATGCTGTGAGTCAAATCTGTACATTACTTCTACCTTTCAGCATGAATTCAATAGCTATTGCACCATTTATTGTAACAGATTCTGCTCAGAATTAGAATAATAGAAGTGAGTGTACTTATCTTCAATCTCAGCAGACCACATTTAGAGATTAATCAATGTGTCTGGGACACATCATTTGAATAGCAATGAAGAAAAACAGATTTATTCTACAATGATGTTCTGAACAATCCTGGAGAACGGGAGGACAAACTGTATCTCCTGCTAATTCCTATGACTAAATCCCAGCACAGAACTGCAAACTGAACAGCACTAGCTCGCACGACACAACAATCACATTGGTTTTTTGCAGATTAAATTTCAGTAATGACAATTAAAATAAAATCACTTACCAAAAAAATCAAAAACCAGGCAAGGCACCCTGAACCAAGCAACCATTAAACTGACTTAAGCGATGACATGGCCCCCATTATAACAGCATCTACAGGCCAGATCTAATATGGATTAGACCGTTGCATACTTGAAATCCACTGCTTGATCCCTCTCCAGCATAGTATTCTCATGGTAATAAAAACCCCACAAGTTTGTTAAGCTGAGTTAATGGCAGGCTACTGTGGTCCCACCAGTTGCTGCACTAGCTTTGGTACTCACCAGCACTTGGTTGAAGTGCTTCAACACATTCATGTGGCCCAGGCCCACTCAGACACGTTGCTACGTTTCCTACCAACGCTGTGTGTTAAACCAGCTCCTGGAGTGCTCCAGCAAGCCCTGACATTGGAATAAAGTGCCATTAGCAGCCTGCTGGGAGCAGGACCTCCCCACCCGGGCAGATCTAAGTGGCTCTGTTGGCTCACTGCGCTTCACCAAACCATACTTCAACACGACAAAAAGTGGCAAACGGTTTGCTGCTAGCTTAAGCACGCCCAAATGGATCTGCGCAGACTCGAATGCATGCTAGATCCAGCACAAGGACGGCAAGAAGCGAGCAAGGTCAGAGAAACGGCAGGACCACGTCAGCCCAGGCCGTTTCTGGCAGACTCCCTGCCTAAGCCTGTGGCCAGCTCCAGCAGCCTCTGCCCTGCACACCTGCACTTTGGTGCCACCCTACCTGCTGTGCAGCTACAGAGAAAAACAGACCAGAGACATAATCCAGATGAAAAAAGAAACCAGTCAAAGAACAAAATCTTTTCCAGGCAGACGAGCCTCCTGAGCCATTTATACACATCCTCACAAACCGAGACAGGGACAACCGAGACAGTTTAAGAGACGAGATCCAGACCATGGGTGAAGTCATAGAAACACAGAATGGTTTGGGTGGGAAGGGACCTTCAGAGACCAGCTAGTCCAACCCCCTGCCACGGGCAGGGATGTCTTCCACTACATCAGGTTGCTCCGAGCCCCGTCCAGCCTGGCCTCGAATGTTTCCAGGGATGGGGCATCCACCACCTCTCTGGGCAACCTGGGCCAGTGTCTCACCACCCTCAGCGCAAACAATTTCTTCCTTATATCTAGTCTGAACCTCTTTTAGTTTAAAACCATTACCCCTTGTCCTTTCGCTACAGGGCCTGCTAAAAAGTTTGTCCCCATCTTTCTCATAAGCCGCCTTTAAGCACTGGAAGGCTGCCATAAGGTCTCCCCAGAGCCTTCTCTTCTCCAGGCTGAACAACCCCAAGTCCACCCTGCTGCTGCGAAATTAACTGTCAAACCCTGCATTCGTGGTTTGACGAAGCTTCAGCCATCACCAACCCAGCAGCACTGCTGGCTTAAGGAGCAGCAAGTCCCGGATGGCTCCATTAATTAAAAAAAAAAACAAAAAAACACGACACAAGGAGGAGGTACTGGTTTTAAATTTTGCAGGGTTGTTTTAATTCGGATCAACTGACAGACTTGGGCTACCTGCAGCTTCGCAAAGTGGTTGTGCCAAAAGCTGTTGCTGCTGAGAGAACCCCATCCAGGCACAGCCTTGTGCTCACCTCGTTACAGAATTGCTGAACAGTTTGGTTCATGCAGAAAGTGAGACCCACATTCTCCACACCCTCATCCTCCAGGAGGGATAACTTATTTCACCTCAAATTGTATCCAAGACACAAGACCAACCATCCCAGACAGGTAACACACCTTGTATCCCATTAAGCTGTGCTGTCTGTAAAGTAAATGGTTTACAAGGAAGTTGGCCAAAGGCAGATAAGGACAGATGACTCTGAACCCCAGTGCCAAGGTGCTCACTCTGGAGTGTGTGTAGGTGTAAGGTTGGTCTCCTCCTTTCCTCAGGTCTGTTTATGCACTCCATAAACACTCCTGTTCATCACAAATCTCACATCGCCACCATGAGATGAAAAAACATACTTATCTTGCCAGCTCCATGAAATAATAAAATCATCATCATCACCTCTGCGGATCGGACGTAAATGACTTATTTGGAGACACCCTGGGCTGGTTTGTGCTGCAGCTCCACAGGCAGCAGATGCGATGGCTGCCTGCCCTGCCCACGCTTCCAGCCACATCGTCCTGCTCTCAACCTTGTGCCAGCTCCGACTCCCGATGGACCCTTGACCAGGATGACTCACCTCACTGATGCAGGAGAACCCAACATGGATTTTGGGGAGAGCGCTTTTCTTTTGTTTCAGTGTTGGGCTGGGTTACGGAGCAGTCTATCGAGCGCCACTGATGAATCACAGAATACCTCCCGTTAGAAGAGACCCGTAAGGAACACCGAGTCCAACTCCCAGTAAGGAAGTAAGGTCAGAAACAGGATCTGCCCCTACGTGACAGCAGGGGTCTATCACGTCTGCTTAATTCATCTCTTGGAAGCGTGTGTCCTCCCCTCTGTCCCAAGGGTTCAGTTTGACTTTACAGGTCAATACTGTCGCTGGTGGCTGACAGAAGGCAGACATGCTCTGCTCTTGGCTGACCACTCTGCCCGCTTCTCCAGTGCTGGCCCTAGTGCGCATCTGATGCTCGAGATGTAAAAGGGGGGGCGGGGGGGGAGAGATAAATCACTGGACTCATTTTCAAACCAGCCACCTGAAGCAGGCGTGTTATCCAAAGTCATATAGCATATGAGGTAGTGTAAGGTCAGAAAAAGAATTCAGAATCCTGTTGTCCTGGAACAACCCAAAACTTTGATCTTTTGTTGGTGGTTAGAGGTGCTCTAATGTAAAACAAAGCAACTGTGAAAGAAGGAATAAGAAAATCATGTAAGAAGTGACTGTTTGATGCGAGGACCTCTATGGCCAAGGGGCGCCGAAAAAGAGGAAGACATTAAGGTAAGAAAGCAATGATGCTTCCCCAATGAGATACAGGAAGGTAAGTAAACCGCTCCAGCACTGAAAAAAGGCTTCCAGTAGGGTTATGTATTAATATTCGCAACAATACTGAACCAAACGCAAAAGCATGGTATGATTCACCAGGCAGAATATTTAAACATTCACTGATTTACACTGCAGATTAAAGGCAAAGACATCAACACAGCACTAAGGTTAAAACCATCCAGCAGTCAAAGGCAAGGTCAGAAGTTAAGGTTTCTAATCACACTGTGAATTTTACCACTTCATACACACTGAATACTAAGCTAGCTAATAATGCTCCTTCATATTTCAGTAATGCTGGCATTAGAAAAGTAACAGATTTTCGTATTTATTTCTTAAACTATTACTCAAAATATCCCTCAAGCTTAATGATTTCAAAAGTAATTAATTTCAAACAATACAACAAAGCAGTGTCTCCTTTTTTTCCTGAACCCCCTTTTCCAGTGGTAAACTTTAAATAGTTTCTGTAAATCCCAATATTTAAAGGCTTAACCTTTTCCCATTTACAAACAGTTTTGATTAAGTCTCTCATGAAACAAAGGAACTATAAAATGCCAACACATGCCAAGCTTTTAGTAATAATTGTAGCCTTTTCTTTTTTTAATTAGACCCCTTAAAAGGTGTCTTCGACTGATAAAAGTGTTCAGAACAGTTTACTGCCAAAACAAATTCAATCCCCAAAACAACATTTGTTCCAGAGACCATCATCCATAGCATCACGGGAGTCAACAGGAGGCTTTCCATCAGCTCTAGCAAGCACTCAATCAGGGCTTAAATCCACGTCTGCTAACGCGCTGTGAAGTTAGAGGTTAAAGATGACATAGAGAGAAAGGATCCTTACGTATTTCCAGTCCTTTTGAACCACTTGAGGATGCAGCATAGCACTTGCGCATGCATGACTATTCTAAACGGAAGCACATACAACTTCAAAGCTACTAAACCAATTTTCTTTGAACTTGAAGTTTTCTCCCCTCTAGCTAAAGACTGTAAGCCAACAAGCATTTAACACATCTTGCACCGTAAAGATGGATTTTAGAGTAAAATTTTAAATTTGTGCATGTAGACGATGGACAGGATGCGAGAGATCATCATAGTGGTTTAACTGTAATAAAAAAAGGTCAATTCAGATCAGCTGAAACTTAAGTGATCTGGAGGTTCATAAACATGGACCTTTTCAGACCCTAAAATAACGTTTCTCGTAACTTCGCCCAATTTATGCGGTACTAGAAAAAGTTGAGTACTTTTTCACAGTAAATAATATAATGAGTAACCAGAGAATCCTGGAATTCACAATTTTTTTTGCTTCACCTGAGCTCCATCAAACATACATTACTTGTAGGAACAGCTGCTCCACGAATTACAAACAATGAATCTTAATAAGATCCCATCAACACACATTCAGTCTACAAGGTTATACAAGTTAGCTGCTAACATGTTTTATGAGAACAGTAATTGATTTTACTAGCACATGCCTTTGTTGTAGAAGTTCCCTGTTATTAAAGCTAATGGCATCTATAGGATCCATTCATCCACCACCTCATAAACTCACTGCCACTATGAATAATCAGGATCCAATGGGTGTAAAATTAGTCATTTAGATGCCAAGAAGCCACTGATTTTTCCATCAAGGCAGAGGTATCAAAGTACATGATGGAATCTTTTTGTCCAACTCCCATCAATTGCTTTAAGTCTTAAAAATTGCACGACATTGTAATTACTGTCCAAGAAAACAGACATTAGTTGAAAACCAAAAGTCAACGTAACACTATGTGAGCCAAAAAAAGATCAGAATATAAGAAGAGATTGAATCAGGAGATGAAGTCCTGAACTCAAGCATTTCGCTTTCCTGTGTGCTTACAATAACTTTTTAAATACAAAACCTTTTAGTCACCCATGTATCTGTTCTGAGTTGCAACAGGAAGGTCAAATGATTTGGGATCATAACGAGACCACACAGCAGTTTAGTCCCATTCTCAAGTTCGGTAATAGCACAACTCAGCCAATATTAAAAGATTATACCTTGCAGTTTTAATCTGATTTTTCTGACCACTTTAAGTACAGAACAAATTAGAAACATGTTTTGAAGACACCCCAAAGCTGCAGTTCTCCAAAAAGAGAAAAATATTTTATGGGATTCCACTTCAACTTTTTACAGACCAAAGATTCAGTTGCCATCTTTAATCCTCCTGCTCTTAAGATGTTCAACTCTTCTAGGAGATATCAGTTATTGGATAAGCACAGCAATTTTTTTAAAGCAATTTACTAAAATGTCAGGATTTGTTAAAAATGAAGGTCACAAAAATCTATTTTTTAGCAACTGCCCACTAGCAATCAGGTGCCACTCAACCCGATTCTTGCACTGGTTCCTTTTTACCATAGTCCCTGCATTATACAGATGATTAAATTCATGTTCGACTACATTAAGATGAACATTATCTTAACTCTCCATATTACATCATTCCTTATCTCCATCAGCTGTATTATTTATAACTATGAATACTGGTAGCGCTTGAAAGCTACTGTGTTGAATGACACTTCCAACTCTACAGGGAACGAACAATCACTTAGCAGTTTAATTATATGCATTAACAGAAGCTTGTGGCTCAAAAATGTGGCTCCATTTTAACTCTAAATTTGCATTTTCCCCTCTTTCTTGTAAATGCTAGTCTAATTAAAATGTAATGATAGGATCTGCATGCACTGATACTGACAATGGCCTACTGACCGAGAAGTACGGACTGAATTCTGCCTTTTTACTTGCCTTTTGGAGCAGCCTGGGAACAGACACATTGTCAAGCACCAGTTGTCACCTGGGAAGCAGGGAAATGGGGTGCCAACAGCAAGCTGAGCAGCGGTCATTTTAAAGTCACTTAACGTCAATATCTTCCAATTATGTGACCTTAGACTTCCTATTAAGTTACCAGAACATAGTCAGATACTACTTGTTAGCTGCTCTGAACACCATCTGTTTGCAGACTCTGACTTGTGATAAACGAGAAGGTTTTAGATCTAGCTCACTACTCAGTGGGATAATGATGGAAAAGAATCGTATTTACTGTGACACATATCATAAGTGCCTACCTTATATATTGCCATTAGTATACACACTGTGTGCAAACCCAGCAGAGCACAGGTGAACACAGACAGAACACAGAAGTCACCTATACAGTGATGATAAGGCAGATCAGCCCTCTACGAAAGGGAAGCAAACTCTATAGCATTTCACCTGCAACAAGCTGGAGCTTGTTCTGCTAACTGCGTGCGCACTCACTCTTCAAGGTATCTTTACCTGACACTTGTTTTAAATACACAGAATTAAAATACAATTGAAACTTTTTTCTAATATAACCTGAGGAATTGCCAAAATTGTCTCAGGTTCATATAAAGATGGTATGTTGATATTACTTGTGCCAAATATACCACTGTTTCTGAGGTCCATCAGGTGTTACCCATCCTCAAAGAGCAACACTTTCTGTCCATTCAGATGTTCTTTGGAGGAGTGACTTTACAGCGCAGTTAGTAAATCCTGTTGCTGAATCACTGATGTCTGATGCAAGCAGTACAACACGGCAACATTTTTAATTAGGCTCTTCTGAAATGCATATGTTACTTTACGTATGGTGTCACGAATCTCTATAAAATTGATTCAAAGGTGAACGTAAAGCAGAGACAAATCGAGTCACTTCTGCTTAATGTCTGCGCTCATGACAAAATCTCCTATAGATGTGACCACGGGGCAAAAAGTTTCTAAAGCAGATGACCCAAATTTCCAGCCCTCCTGAGAACACCTGTAAAGCATACTGCAATTCAGGGAGGAAAGGCCATTTTCCAGTTGTTACAATTTTCCTGACTATTGACAGCTATGTGATAAAATCTTTTCCATTCCTGACGCATTCAAGCTGTCATATTTCACCACATAAATATGATTATGGAAACTACTAAGCCAAGAAACCAGTGACATAAACCCCAACATTTCTGCCATGAGAAGGTCAGTTCTGTGATGATGACCAGCACCTATTTTTAGCCCGTCTGCCTGCAAAGCTCTTCAACACTAGTATATATTAGTGTACAGAAAAACAGCACATCAGAGATGGGAGCACGGTAATGCATGGTAAGTGAAACAGGAAAGTTTCATATGAATTTGGTGTATTCATTTTGCTAGTCTTTAAATTCCTGAAGGAAGGCGCTCAAAATACAAGAGAAGTTTATCAGCAGCACATCACTGCAGACCTTGATATGTCTTATTGAACTATTACAATAGTGCAAATTATCAAAAAAAAAAGTATGGTTTTGGTTGCTACTTAACAGACTAATCTATATGCTTACTTTAGGATGTTCTATAATGCCTCATATGCAGACTTTGAATGTCAAGTAAGAAAAGTGGATTTGCCTGCTAATGTCCAGAGCGAACAGTGTGAAGGACCTTGTAATTCACCTTCCAAGATGTAGCAGGAAGCTGTTACGCCTCCTCCCTTCCCCAGCAGCCTCAAAAACCCCAAATGCACACACCAAAGGGAACTTTCCCAGAAGTGACTAACACAAGTGAATTCTCACAATCTTCAGCTTCAGTAAGAAAACATTATCACATTAAACCCAGAAACAAACTACTCTCGACTTGCAAAGCAACCATTACGGTAGAGACAAACTAATTGACAGGAGCGTTTAGTCCACAGATGTGAAGCTGTCTTCAGCGAGTTATTTACCATGACTATGCACCTCAGTGTCATAAATACCCTAATTTTCTACATGGTATAGGAAACTGCTGCTGCCAGACGAGGAAGGATATGCCTGCCTCCCATCCCATCCCTCTCACAGCCTCTTTTTACCCCTGGACTATCAGGATCTACAGGTGGCCTCCTGTCTAACACTCTGTTGGATAGCTGCTCCCTCCAAGTTTGCACAGAACTTACTGCAAGGAGATCCTCGACTGCGACAGTCCCTGGCCCTGTGATAATACAACTCAATAATATGAGAGGAGACATTTAACATTTGGAAGAGGCCTTGGGCATCAGCAGCATGACCTTGGAGCGTGGTTTTGACTCCTGAACACAGTATCTATCCGAACACCAAGACAAATCTCTCCAGATTGTGCTCACTGCACCGAGCAGTCCCATCTGGTTAGTCTTGCAGGTGCTCCAAATGAGTCTCCATTTATTACGTAGTTTTGGAGAAACCCATGAGAATACCTCAATCAATTTGCTGTGAAGTTTCACCTTCACTTTTACCAAGCACAGAACTCTGGTCTTTACGCTTCTGGAAGGGTCAGCTTTCCCCGAGGGCTAAGTACAGGAAATACAGCATTTTTCATTGTCTTAAGTACACAATTTTTGCAACGCAGATCCCTGTAAAGCATGTCTTCTACCCTAAAAAACACTGACATCAGCAACTCTATAATGTCTTTGATAATCTAATCCTCCTTCATCAGACCTCTCCTTTCCGTAAGGAGCATCAGTACAACCATGTGCTCTCTCCCGCCCCACTCAGCCAATGCAAAAGCTTCTCTCATTTATGTTCACAGCAAAACAATTATGCTTTTCCAGTATGCTTTTTTTATTAAAAAAAAAACCCACCCAAAAAACCCAAAAAAACCCCAAACCCACACAAAACAAATAAATAAGTCCTCAAAAATTTAATTTTGACATCACAGTTTATCCACTCTGATGACAAGCATTCAGTTGCTGCTGATAATCTGTGCTAAAATACATATTTTACTGAATGATGCTCTCTTTGCCTAAATGCCTGGCAAGTTTTAACTCTCAATCCAAGACACATCCCTTTACTTCTGCACTCCTTTCCATTTGGCTGTATGTTCCCAGCCATATGCTTATTATTGACTTCAGCAGCAAGGGGCCTTCATGAAAAAGCCCCAGAAAACAACTTTTGAATGCTGGCGTGAAAAACCACCACTTGAATAGACAGAGTGACTGTATGAGCCTATGCAACCCACAGCTGTTAAGCGCAGAAATGATCTTTTAGTTCAGGTAGAAAAATGGTCTGAACTGTACCTTTATATTTAGCAGAAGCTTTTTCTGAATGGGAGGCTATTTCAAAGGTAGCGATTGATGTTATCACAACTTTTAGGGCTGGCATGCTGGAGGAAAATGTGTGCGCGGGCAAAATACTAATTCAGAAAGACAAAGAAAGCAATCCAGGACCCATAATAAATGTAATTTTTCCACACAGCCTTGCAATTTATCATGGCCATATGATGGTATAGCAATACGTACTGTTCCTAGGCAGTACAATGCAACATAGTGAAGACCACGCTGCTACTGAAACCCCCACCCTTTGCATTTTCTCGTTTAAATTGTGGCACCCTATCCACATTACCCATGGATCTCCAAATGATGCAGAAGATAAGGGATCAGTTTTACCTGTACTATTCAGCTGTTCTGCTCCTGCGCATTATCCCAACCAGGGCTGCAGCTTTAACTTCTGCTTCTCTCCTATGTTGCGTATATCCAGAGAGAAGTCTGACCCGCTTTATAGGAAACATACTCAGAGCTGCAGCAAACACACCCAGCGAGCCCATAAAAGTTATTTCCACACGGACACTGGAGAGGGAGAGAAGCTTTGTGCACACAATTCAACCATCTGCAGAAGTGGGTACACACTGGGGCTTTATGTAGATATTTTATCCACAGAAATATGCGCGCAATTATCTGTGAAAATAGCCTCTAAAAATAGCCTGTTCCTTACTACCATGATTCTCATCAACATAAAAATTACCATGGCGTTGGCCACAGTTCACGAAACTATAATTGTTTCCAAAGTGAAGAGCTTTTTAGCTCTAACATTTACTAAGACTCCAAGAGATGCTCTAGTAACTGAAGGACTGATCATTAAATACCGCCTAATCTGTTTCTGCAAGTGTGCCCATGGAGAAAAAAAAAAAAAAAAAAAAGACAAATTTTCAGAGGTAATGCTGGCTACCTGCCAATAACAGTGTTTCAATGAGTTGTTTAGTAGGAATTGAAAGGAAAATCATTTACCCCACTAAACATTTCAGAGCTATATTTCAAAACAGTTGTCTTCCCAAAAGAGTAAAAAAAAAAAAAAAAAAAAAAAAAAATTTAGATCAGCAGTTTAAATTTCAATTATTACAGTTATTAAAATCTCATGATAGAGGTGCAATATATTAGTTTCATTATGAATTTCATCTCCTTAATAAAAATGAGAGCCCACAGGAAAACTATCTCCTTATTTACAGCTAAAGACGATACAACAGTATTTAAAGTTTTACAACAACATCAAATACACTGCAAAGAGAAAGGACGCTCATTTTCTACTGCATTACTTGACCATTATTTTTCTTTCATGCTCAACACGACCAAGGCGGCTGTAGCCCTCTGCATAACTTACACTTGGATCATAGATGCATCAGGCATTTCACTAAAACTAGTCTGTTTCTGGGAAATGCTTATTTTGCAATTCCTTTAGAAAAAAAAACCCAACAGCCTGACACATGACTATAAGAAAAGGAATTTTCACCAGACTAAAACCATTCAATGATTGCTTTTTATTTGAAGAACGCAAGAATGGCTCTGCTGAATTGAACCAAAAATCTCCTCAGTCTGATACTTGCCTCCCGTGCTGACCAGTAAATAGTCCTGCCTATGCTTTTACCCTCATCATTTTATTTCTATGAGACTTAGGATGGACAAAGTGAAGCCACAGGACCCCCTCAAGAATCTCCTCAAGGAAAAAGAGCTTCTCAGCAACTGAAGGCCTATCTGATGTTTCTGGGCAGCATCCACCAACTCCCACGTGCCTTCAGAGCTGGAGGGTTCTGCCAGCAGTTTGATATGACACTTCCCCTGACACTTCCCACACTTGAAATTTTTAATCTTCTGGCTCTCTTCCCCCTTTCCTTTCCTTTCTTCTGCTCCCCAGATTTATTTCATCTATGAAGGGTCTTTAAAATTGTTTGAGATGGGCTTATGGCCGTCCCTTCCAGAGGACCAAGAGGAACAGCAACAGTAAATCATGCTTAGGCTAAGACCGTAAAAATAAAATAAAGGCAAACATAGCAATATCATCTCAATTTATAAATATGTTACTAGCTTAGTAATATTTATTCTAGAGTAGATAAAAGTTTGTTAATTATACTGTTGCCACTCAGTGGCTCTGCAGAAACAGAATGGGAAATTAGTAACAGCACCCTGAGAATTCTTTAGCCTCCTAAAGTTTTTGCTTAAATCCTAAGTTCTGCTTGGTAGCCCTGTTGGCAAGTGTGATTCATGAGTCCTCCCAACCATTTACCCCTAGACTCACCTCATCTCTCTCGTGCTACAACAGCAAAGCAGAGTGTTTATCGCGTTCCGCAGAATGAGGTGTCTGCTCTGGTAACAATTCCATTATTCCCGCTGAGTCCTTGATTTATTCTAGCTATTATTCTAATTATTTTCTCCGACCACCTGCTACGTGAGGCACTGCGATTCGGTCTTATCCGTTATGCTTGCATTTGCCAACAAGAAGTAGCAGCGTGTGTGCGTGTGCACATGTAAACTACCTGACACTACTGGCACAACCACATGGGTGGTGGGAGGAAGCAGAGCATACTCCCTCCCTGCAGCGTTTTCCCATATGTGGAATGGGGTGGAAAGACCTGAAGTAGAAAGGAACTCCTCTGAGACTATAAAAAGAATCAATAAGGGAAGAAAAGAGGTATGATGGGGGAAGAAGCAGAGAAGCACAACGTTAACTGGGACACAGGACTCCTACATCCACTCTGTATTAAAAAAAAAAAACCTTAACTGTAATAATCTTCATGATGAAGGCAGGCAAAAAGCCGGTCACCTGCCACTTACTGTAAAAAAGAATATACACCTGTAACAAAAGACCTAACATACTCCTATCAGTAAAATAAAGATTTGAATAATTATTAATAAACTCCCCAGGAAAACAGTCGCTATACAACACACACAACTTTGAAAACCTTGCAAAGGAGTAACTGACGGGCATCCTAGCTGCTGGGTGGAAGTAGCAGGAAACACTTCGAAATCAATAGGTCATAAGGGACAGAAGCAATGTTACTCTTGAAACCATAATTACCTGTTCAATTTGAAGAAGCATCCAGTATTTTTAGTACACAGTCAGCACAATCAGCAAGTTATTAGCTTCCCAGGAGAAGCTCATGTATTTAATGTATCAACTGGTAACGAAGGGAAGGTGCTTAGACCTCCTTCTAAAGTCAACTTGGTTCCTTTTTGTCCTGCCTTTCCCAGGTCTGAAAAGCACGTGGCTAGAAAGGAGGTTAGTATCACAACAAATCAAGGGTTTTTTTCCAAATTTATCTAGGACTACCACAAAATCAAAAATCTGTAAGGATTCTTGATAAGCCACAGGTGTCTTTGTCCAAAAAGCCAAAGGTACCTCCTGAGAAGATTATACATTTTAGGAGAATATTGCATAAAAGAACACTACTGCTGCTCATGAACAGCTTAGTACTGTTGCAAGAACACAACAGATGCTCTCCACTTGGTTCCTCTCTTCACTCTCACATTATTTTTATGTAGCAGAAGTGTCTAAATATTTACCAGCATGGACTAACATTTATACAGTACAACATATAAATAAGTTGTTTTAATAACTCAAAACCATGATATAAAATTGTAAGGCAGGAAATAGGGAATGTACTATCTAGCTGAATCTCTGGGAAAGAAGGAATTATTGTCTGCTGAATATTCTATTATGTCTACCAGTGCAGGGCTCGGGGCAGGGGGTGGAAAGAGGGTTGTTTTAGACGGTTGTTTTTACTCTCGCTCCTATTTAAGACAAAGGATCCTTTAAAAATAAATTATAAAGCATTTAAGATAGGATGAGAAAGGCAGAGGAGGCAAAGGAAGAAGATAGCGGTCTCTTGTTTACCATTCCATCTTGAAACATGTCACAGTGATCCACAGCCTCTCCACTCTCATTCCCTGCAGCTCCATTTTCTGAAACGCACAGTGATCACTTAGCCGGGCATCAACTCTGCAGCTGCCTCTTTCACACAGGTCCTTTTTCGTGCGCTCTCTGGTCTCAGACTGTGGTTGGGACCCTGTGCGCCTCTCTAACACAGGCATTTTTGATTCCTTCTTTCTCTCCTTTCCCATACTTGCTTCTCTTTAAAACAACACAGGTATAATTCTTCTCCATGTTGATGTGATCTATCACCTCTTCCCCACCAGCCTGCCTCCCCTACTCCCATTTTTCTTCCTCACTCTGCAGCATGCACATTACTTCTTGAGGGCTTCATCCTCCACACTGATTACTCATCCTCCAACTCCTCATCTGTATGTTCACTGGCAACAAATCTTAATTTGATCTGTGAGTCCCGCTTCAAATTTCTGAACTCATTAACAGGGCTGTCACTTGATTGGTCTTCACCCCATCATGCTCTCTGTATTCTTGAATTACCGCTCTTAAACCATTATCTGGTTTTCTTATTCCCCTGCTTAGCATTCCTCTTTCCCGGCCCTCCAACCAGCCTTTTGCCAATTCCAGCCCTTCAGCAAAAAAATTCTGATCTTATCTTAACCCTTCCTTTTCCAAATTGAAAAATTTCTTAATTCTCTTTGGGCCTTATTATCATCTACTCTCACTTTTCCCATCCTTCCCCTTCACCATGTGCAAATTCCTTCTTGCCGTGTTGCAGGGCTGGCCCACCATCAACACTGGTTTTCCCAGCTCCCAAAGCCAAGAGACTTCTCTGGCAGAAATAGTCTAAACCAGTTGACCTTCTCTGCTCTGTTTTCTCCTTCTCTTGCTTTTTTATGCTCAACTGTTTTCCCAGCTTTCTTTTAATCACTCCTCTCACATTTCCAGCGTTTTCACTGCATTCTTGTCTCCTCTTTCCGAAAAATTTGCCTTCTGCCTCTTCTATTTCTGCACAAATTGTCGTAAATAAACGGACAAAATAGAGCATGGCATTACCCTTCCCCTAACAAGCAGGGAAGCCTGCCAGCCTGCAGAACCTGGACTGGAGGCAGTTCAGCATCACTTGAAGTTGTATCTTTTAAACAGAGTCCCCAAATCTCCTGCAATGAAACAGGAGCAACTCCAGATCCGACAGTGGAAAAGCTTCAGCCATTTATCATGAATAAGCAGCAAAGAATGATAATCACTAAATACTTTCTATAGAAGCTTGTAATTCTGCCTTAAATAATTCCTCCCTCTTCAGTTTTACATCTTGCAAACACCTCAGATTACTGTCTCCTCTTTGCTGGGTCTTACCCAAGGTTAGCTCTTTAAATCTTTTTGTCAATACTGCTGTTCTTCCACCACAAATTCTCTCCAGCCTAATACTACTTCACTAACGACAGGCCCATAAAGAACGCAGAACTACAGCTGCAACTTCATGAGACACTGAGTAAGGGACCCAGGGTCTGCTGTACTCTGCATCACAAGTAATTTATGAAAACACAGCTAATGTGACGTCCACCCTCCACCTCCTTCAGCATTACAAGAAAATAATCCAAGAGCAACAGTCTGGGGCAGGAATTTTGCGTTAACTGTCAGCTCTCTCACTGACTTCACCTCCAGTTTTGTGCACATCGCTTTGCCCCAGCCTCTCACTTTGTCACATGAACATAGTATTTGCTAAGTACCATGACATTACATTTGTGAAGAGTTCAAGGAAATCTGCACAAGGCCCCTTCAAAAAAGTGCCTACCGCAGGTTTCAGAATTTCCTTCATGTGCTGTACAACTGCATTTTCAATTGGTTATTTCTAGATGTGCCTGTTTGCAGCACAGCAAGATAAACCCTTGCTTTCTGCCTGGACTTCTAATCAATATATTCCATTGCATTGATAGCTTTTTAGTGCCAGAAAGCACCAAGTCTGACCTTGCACAGAAATATACCTGGGAGTCGTGTGTTATGACTGCAATTTCTGCACTATTTTAAAAAGACAAACAATTTTGACTTAAAAAAAAAAAATGAAATAAGGAAAAAAAATCTACCACGCTACTAGGTAAAGTGGTTAATTCCCTACACTGTTTAGCATTTGCTCTTTATTCCTCATTTCCATTTCTGTAGAAATAATTTTATATTTTCTTCCAGATCATCGATAAAGATATTGAACAGCACTGAGCCAAGAACAGAAACGCTGTATTATACACCTATACACTCTACTTTGCAATTAATTACCTTTGAGATAGTATGCTTTTAACTTTGAATCATGTACTCTTCTAAACCCAAGGAAAGAAAACCACCTTGGAAAAAAGTAAGAGCCCTAGTTAATATTGGAAGAGCTATATTCCACAGAGACCCGAGTGACTCAGTCTTTCATGAGGCAAGGATATAATTTTCTGGATGAGGTAGTTCAACAAATCTTTCTCACCCTCCACCTTCAAAAATGAATTTTAAGTTATTTGTCCTTAAGAAACAATTCTGGCCTGGATCGTAACTAATAGCTGAGCTAAGAAAGAGAAGCAGCATAAGACGAAAAAGCTGGAACACCCTAGAAATTCCCAGTTATTTTAAGCCATACTCACAACAAACTGGTCCATGTCCCTTTCAAGCCCCATGTTTGGTAGATCAGGCATCATGTGCGCCACCACTTTAAACCCGGCATCCTTGGCTAGGTGAAAAGACTCGCACACGGCCTTCACAGTGTGACCTCTGGGAAGAGAGAAAAGAGATTCAGGATCACAAAGAAAAAGATGTATTTTGACACGTTTAATTGAGATTATTCTCTAGGAAGTGAGAAGGGTTGAGTTTGGAACATGGCTGCTAATAAAGTAAACTATACTAGGGGCTAAAAGTAGTCCCGTTTGCCACTTCTATAGCAGGTGAACCCCACCAAGGCTACAGCTATTTAAATCACAGCCTAGGAAACTTTGGAAAGCTGCTGAAATTCCATTTGTAAAGCAATGACACAAGTTGATGCCACAGCACAAGCTATGACACACTGCGCTGAAGACCGTGTATAATCAGCATGAAGCATAACCAGAAACAACAGCAACAGAAGACCAAAAGGAGAAGGAGGATGGAGGGCTAAGTAAAACCAGCTAGCTAGAAAATCACCCCGCAACATGCTTGCCAGACTCTCAAGTACTCCATTTAGAGAAATGCAAACTCTTCTCAACTTCTAAGAGGTGCCAAACCTCCGAAACAGAAGCTGCATTAGGACTTTTGAAGGATTTCGTGTTCTTCTCCACTGACATCAAACCAAACTAACTCAGGCTTGCTCTGCAGGAGCTCAGAGAGAGTGGGAGCTCAAACGATGTCAGGAACAAAGGCTGAATCTCACATAACTCATTAGCCTCAAGCAAACTCCACTCTCCTCCCACCTCCACGGCTCAGGAGCCTTCTTCTGCCTCCACAACAGCAATCACTCTCACTACAAACAGCTACTAGAGGGTCCCCATCCCATCCGACCAGTCTTCCCACGAAGTCCTTGCTTGAGGGCTTTTCCACTACTGGCTGACATTTCTGGACATTTCTATCCCCTCCGCATCTGCTACCTTCTTCCCTCTCCTCTCCTCGTTTTCTTCCCATCACACTTTCACACCAGTTCACCCCGTCTTTTGGAATTCCTTGCTACGAGATTAGCTCAGCAGATGACTCTTCTCCACAGTCCTTTGGATGAAAAATTAATGCTATCAGGCATGCCTTCTGCCAAGACCTAATGTTAACCAAACCAAACAGCTACTTCTCTTGTTTTAAGGGCCTCTTCCTTCCTCTCTACTGGAAGATTCTGCCTCTGTTAAATCCCTACATGTAGTTTTATGACTATAGTGTTATTTATGATTTTTTTTTCAGAAGTATTATGGTGTTTTTCCGAGACTGTTCAAGGACAGTATTACTCAAGACCTTGAGTAGCCCAAGGGGAGTAAATGGAGACTTGCTTCATAAATAAAAATTATTTTCTTATTAGAAGTGGAATTTGAGCTGCATCAATAACTTCATTATTTGATGCCTAGATCTGTTCTTGAATATTTTTCTGCCTCACAGCCACCAAAAAACACTCAAAAACCTCACTAATGACTTATGGAACATAATAGAAAGTAATTTCCAAACAGTTAGCCTAATTGGTTGTAATCTGACATTTTGCTACAAGCAAAATATTAAAAGTTTAAAGCCAAAACACATCCCCCACAAAGTAGAAGAACAGAAGCAAAATGAGGTCATTTCAAAAGAAAGAGAAACTTGAATCACTCTTCTCTGAAAGTATATTCCAAATCATTGTTCTAAAAAGTTGGAGGGAGATATTTGAGCAAACAGCCTGCATTTTCCCTGCAGCAAAGCCTTTCAGGAATTCTGCAAGCAGCTTTAAAAAGTGCCTTTAAAAATGTAATTCTACACAGGATTACTTCTGAGAGAAATCAAGTGAGTAACATACTACTTCATTCTTCTTCTGATTCATCAGCAGGAAAGCAAGGGTTCATTAGCCAACGTACAAGCCAAGTGATGTACAGCTTTGAATGATTTATGGTACCAGCTCTGATGTGACAGACAAAACTGGAGGAAAACTGAAGATAACTGAAGTGATAGCTAAGTAAGGTTTTAAAGTTCCACCTCAGGATAGGACACCTTTAAAAGATTTGAGGTGAAATAGAGTTTTAAAAGCCGAAGAGAAATTAATTGTTACATTTACAATCTATGTCAGAATTAACTGTAAATGAATGCATCTAGCCTAAGAACGAGTTCTAGCTACATTCCTTAGTATGGATCTTTTCCTTTGGAAAGCTCTGACATCTAGAGGAGGAAAGTACCACCATTAAACATTAGTTCTGAATGCTTGGACTACTCAATAACTGGCTTTTCCTGTCTGTCGAGACCTGGAGCCTGACCATTTCATAGCAGTGACATCCTGCACTTCCAGGCACCAGCAATACTACAGCTAAACCCACAGGAGGAAACTCATTTTGGATTCTTTAGGTATCTAAAAGAAAATGTCCGTTTTCAGTTTTGCACTACTGCCTTTAAGGTAGGTATTAACAAAAATGTGCTTTTATTCAATCATAATCTCTCTGTCATTACATATGATTATGGTTATTAAACATCTTTGTTAGGTGACTGGAATATGCAATAAGAATGAAGGCAAGTGCATGAGCGCAGAAGTGAAAAAAGAGAAAAATCACTTCTCTCAACACCTCAACAGAATTATCAGACTTGCTATTAAAAAAAAAAAAAAATTGTTGTTTTACTTGCCTGTAAGAGGTGGGATGAACAACATATTGCACACTCTCCTACATAGGACAACTGTGCTTTTGGCCACAGGTCCATGATGACAAGGAGTAAGTCACAGGCCTCTTGCGAATATATTTTGCAATTCCTAGAGATATTGTATGCCTAGAATGACTGTGGTTAATCTATCAACAGGTATTGTTTCTGGCTATGTCTCACCTTCTCTACTTGCCAGTGTCATCTCTTCTCTGCAGTACTCAGCAGAAAGAGATATCTGGTGTAGAGAACGTGCTGTTTGCTGGTAAAGTGCCTCCAGTAGATTATACTGCATTGTATCTACTCAAGGCTATAGATTATGAATTAAGTAGGATAAAAACTATGAGCTCTCCCTGGGCACAAATTCTACTTCACAAAACTACATTTATTTATGAAGCAATTAAAAAAAAAAAAAAAAAAGAGGTTTCTGGTTTTGACTGGGCTAGAGTTAATTGTTGTCCTAGTAGCTGGTACAGCGCTGTGTTTTGGGTTTAGTATGAGAAGAATGTTGATAACACCCTGATGGTTTCAGTTGTCACTAAATAGCATTTATACTAAAAGTCAAGGACTTTCCAGCTTCTCTTGCCCAGCCAGGAAGAAGGCTGGAGGGGTACAGGAAAGGTGGGAGGGGACACAGCCGGGACAGCTGCCCCAAAATGGCCAAAGGGGTATTCCATACCATGGGACGTCATGCCCAGCTTGGTGGGGGGGAGGAGGAGCGTGGCTCGGGCGTCAGTCGGCGAGTGGTGAGCAATTGTGTTGTGCATCACTTGTTTTGTGTATTCCAATCCTCTTATTATTACTGTCACTTTCTTGTTGTTATTAGTGTCATTGTTAGTTTCTCCCTTTCTGTTTTATTAAACTGTTCTTATCTCAACCCATCAGCTTTACTTTATTTTTCCGATTCTCTCCCCCATCCCACTGGGCAGGGGGGAAGTGAGTGAGAGGCTGCGTGGGGCTGAGTTGCTGCCTGGGGTTAAACCACGACAGAGGTGTACAATACAGAAAAAGAATGAGTTTAAAATAAAACATCACAAATAACCCCATTTTCTCAAGCCATGGTCTACACAGTATCACAAAAAAAAAAAAAAAAAATCCATGAAACCACTGCAGTTTATTAGTTTTTCTTAACAGATGTATGGCCACACAAGCAAGGAAATGAGATAAATGTTTCAACATTCAATGTTAAACGGGTGTTCAAGCAAAGAGGTCAAGACACACTACTCAAGAGTATTCCAGAAAGCATACAGCGAGCAGCCATGCTTAGCTTTGCACCAAAGCTTTTTTCTCACCTGTTAGTGTCCCTGGCCACATCCTCGTACACACTCTGCACTCCAATCTCCAGCCTTGTACAGCCGTACGATAACATGTCACTTAAATGCCGCTTCAGGCAGTAATCTGGTCTGGTCTCTATCGTTATCCCAACGCATTTTGTCAGGCTTCGTTCTGAATACCTGCAAAAAAAAGGTCCTCTATTAAAACTATGAGGGTGTCACAGGGTAACTTCAGAAGAGTTTCCAACATCTTCCAGGTGAGAGTTTCTGTGTCACTACCAGAATAAAGATGCAGGTTAAACCCCTCAAAAATCCCAGCAGCCAGGGTGCCCTCAACCTTAGAGCAATGCATGGATGAAACGGTACACAAATATGCACACTAACAGAAATCTGGAGTTTGCTTTGTATGAAGAACAACTGGACTCTGGCAGCCTTGCAGGGCTTTTTTAAACAGTACTTGTTAGGAAGATGCTTCCAGACCAGACTAAGTTTGCAGTACTCATTGTCTGGAAATGAAACCTGGGCAAAAGGGGAAGTCAGAGTAGGCGATGAGAACTGTGTTCGGTTTTGGGGACAAACCAAAGGCAGTCTGAGCACTTGCTCCCATTTAGACACTGGTGATAATACAGGACCTCACGTTAGGGAGAGTTTGGTACAGTCAGTACATTTTCGTTTCCTTCTCATGGTGCACAGATAAATTGCAGGGATTGGGACAAGATCCAGCTGCGTTCTCACAAGAAAACGTACAAGACTGTCCATGAAAAATTCCACAAATCACTTCCCTTTGTGAGCAAGCAGCATGTTCACAACTTCATTGAAGTCTAAAAGCTGAATCGAAATTCATTGTTACCCTTTTTCCCCCACTTCTCCCATTTATCACTGGATGTCTAACAAAGACTAATTATTCCAGCTAGCAGAAAAATCCACTACTGATGACAAATGGTAAGTTACTGACCTACGAGAGAGTAAAACAAAAGAAAAAAGGAATCCAAAGCAGCCTTGAGCCAAAGTTCACAAAAGGAAACCATCAATCAACATAATCCCCAGCACTACCAGCAAGGATAATACTCCTTTCCATAAAGGAATCATTTCACTTGACCATCTTTCCTGCAGAATATGGTGGTTGTATAACAGAGGACTGCTGCACAGGAGAAAAGATTTACAGCAGGAAGAAGGAAACTTCTTCTTTTGAAACTATTTGAAACTGCAGAGGTAATCTGGATAATTCCCAAACCAGGATGTGGGCAGGATTAACAGCCACTGTTTGAAAGGAGTATCGGTCTCCTTAATGGTCCCAAATGATGAAAGTCTCAGTATTAATATTAAATGTTGCTGAAAAGAGGACACCTTGAGTAAGAGAGAGATGTTATGCTGACACCTGAAAGAATATTGCACACCAAAATCACAAGGGTGACTAACTTCAGCTCTTTATTAGGTGTTCTATAAAGATTCATCATCCAATTTCCAGCTCTGGATAGCTGGGAACTTCTGAATCAAAATAAAACTCCAGAGCCTGCCTTAGAGCATGATGGAGGTCCAATTAGACCAAAACCCCCCACACACCCCGCCCAGACACCCCACCCCACCCCCCCCAAAAAAAAAGAAAAAAAGCAAAAACTAAACTAGCAAAAAACCCAAAGTGGGCTCAGACTCACAAGCAAAAATATTAACTCCCTTCAAACTGTTAAAGCCTAAGACATATAAAGACCAAGATATTTGGGGGATGGACTGTAACGGCTGTCAAAACAAGCATCTTAAAAAAAACCCCAAAACCAAAAAAACCCCAAAACCACGTAAAACATTTCAGAGTTTGCGGCTCACTAATCTGACAGACTAACAGAACAATTGTTTATCATGTCAGGGAAAACATTGTGAACGTGTGATTCATTAACATCAGACTGAAAAACACCCACTTTTAAAGACATGATTTGCAAGAATCAAAGAGAGAAATTTTAGCTAAGAGGAGGGGGGGAAGTCACCAGATAACTCACCCATCATGCCAGAAGGTAAGTGCCCATATTAAGCACCTGCAATCAGGCAAAAATAATTATATCCCCACCCCCAAGCAAATTTATGGCCAAGATACAAAAAGCTGAATATAATGAACACCAACAGACCCTAAACTATAACATCTGCTAAGGGCACCAAAAGGATTTCAGTACCGTGTAAGGGCTGGTAAAATTGCCTTGCCCAACTCTATGCTGAAAAGAGAAGCATGCCTTAATGATAACTGGAAAAGCAAAACACAAGACAAGCCCAAAACAGATGAAGTAACAAAGATGGCATTTCCAAAAAAAGTCACAAGTCATCTTCTGTGAGAGAGAGACATTTTCAACCCAAGCCACAAGTCCTCCAGCTCTCCCCAGCAGTCTCAAAGACTTGTGCGCCCTGTTTGCTCACCAGTCTCGTATTCTATTTTCTCAGTGTAAAATAAAAGCTTGAATTGAGTGGTCCATATTTAATAAAGACTACAGATTCCTTTCAGCTAACTGGAAAAGAGAAAGCAGTGTGTGACAGCCTTCCACGGAAGGTGATTCTGGCACCACTTCTCCGTCATTTCCAGACTAAAGACATCAAAATTTGACTTTTCTTCTGTTTTTTTCCTCAACTTTCAAACTTTAAACACTCATTTGGATATTCAGCATTTTTTCCATTTGCAAAATGAGCACGTTTATTCCACTTGAAACTTAATACAATTTGTGCCTGTCCTTAGATTTAGTAAGATTACAAGTTAAGAAGCCAAACACAGAGTATCAGAAGTGGACATGAATTAAAAGCTTTACTAGATTTACATAACCTGCCACTTCATGGAAAGAGTTATCAAATAGTACTCAAAAGCTGCACCGATTATTATTATGCAGCACAAAACTGCATTATACAACTAAGTTATAAATTAATTTTTTTTAAAATAAATCTGTCAGTTTTTAACATTTAGTTTCAGCATTTTCCTATCATGGCCAGCACCACCTCCACTGACCAAGTCAATGGTGAGCTGTAAGAGAGAGCCTGGAGACCTGAAAAGGGCAGGAAATACTATATAAAAGGTTATCTCCTAAACACTGGATTTGCATCACGACAGACACTGATTTTTCTTTTTTTTATCAAATTGGCAAGTTATCTTATTTTAAAGCACAGTCAGGATCTGAGACAGATATTTACCAGCCAGCAGAGAAAAAGAAAAGACAAACTCCTGTATGCTTAAGAGTAACACTTTTTTTAGTGGAGAAAGCTTTTGGATGTTTTGGTGTTTGGTTTTTTTTTTCCTTTTTAGAGAAGTATATCTTTGAAATACGATCCCAATTTGTAGATCAAGTCGTGGATTTTTTTTTATTACTATTATTAATCAGTGATTTATGTAACAATTTATAGTAGACTGACTATTTCAAGACTGACTTTGCCTCTCCTACATCTCCTACTTCCAGTACCCAGGTTTCATCGTAACTGCCCGCTGGAAACATGGTGGTTTCCCACATTTCTAACAGGTTGGGTAGGCACATTTTTGCCCTGCAATCCGTGCTGAATCCCCCTGGCCACCTTCCCGACTATGGAAGCAGCTTCCACAAAGACATGCTCCATAATGTTTGCAGGGACCAAGGTGAGGCTTACCAGCCTACAGTTCTCCTTCTCATGCTCCTGAAGACAGACATGACATTTCCAATCACTGGAGACCTCTCGGTGGTCACGACCTCTCCAACATTAGCTGGAGCTGCCTCACCCATCCCCTTCCACAGAAACTTGCACGTGTCCAATTTGCCGGTGGTGCCCAATGCAACCCTCTGCCATGAGCACTACCTCTCCCCCAAATCGCCACCTAGCAAGAGCAGATCTTGTAAATAAAGACCGAGGTAAAGAAACACTGCGCACCTCAGCCTTTTCCTGTGTCCTTCCATTACAGAGTTGCCTGCCTCATCCAGCAGCAGACACACATTTTCTTCTGTCTTCATATGCTGACAATGTACCTATGGAATTCCTTCTTGTTGCACCTATTCTCCCTTGGAGTTTCAACTCCAGCTAAATTTTCCTATGTGCCCTCTGCCTGCTTGTATCCCTCCCGGGTATCCCATACCTCCTTTCACCTTCTGCACACAGTCCTTTTGTCATGTTTGAGCTCCATCAGGGCTTCTCCATTAAGCAGTTAAGCAAAGCTGGTGACCTGTCGTGCCTGCCTGGTTTCCTGCACATCAGGATGCACTGCCTTTGCCATTTGAGGAGGTTGTCCTGGAAGATCAGCTAAGCTCACCTGGGCTTATTCACCCTTCAGGGCATCCTCCTGTGGGATCCTGCCTTTCGGTTCCCTGGGAAGGTTCAACTCTGTTGTCCTGAATTCTGATGTCTTTATTCTGCTACTCACATCCCTCGGGATCTTAAGCTCTAACACCTCAGAGTCATTGCAGCCAAGACCACATCCCTCCCTCAACCAGCTCTTTTGCGAGCAGCAGATCCAGGAAAGCGCCTCTCCTAGGCACTGGATGAGCCAACTATTTCAAAATATCATAATGCACTCGAGAAATCTCCTAAATTAGTTGTGTTCCTATCCACCATGTTGCCCTCCTAGCAGGTATCAGACTAGATTCAAGGAGTTTTGTATATTATTCATCAACTGCGTATATTCTAATGCTCATATCATTTTCCTACCTCTTCTTAGCGCTATCTCTGGTTTTTAAGCATTTTTCCTGTTGCCTTTGATACCAAAAACAGCCACAGAACTTTGCAGACACACCAGTACTATATCCAGATGGAATATGATTTGCCTATTCCCATCCAATTTTCCACTATTTATACAGTCAAGGGTAATTTGGCTGCTGAATCATACAGAAAGCTCATGATAATGCGACTTAACTCCTAAAAAATTTTCTAGATACTTCGCTGCTGCTCAGAATAGAATCCTGCACCATTCCTAGAAAAACAGCTTTACATTTTCCCATAATAAAGTACACAGCTTGCTCTTATACAACTTACTATAGAATACAAATTTATCCCTTATTTGCCCATCTCCAATATTGATAGCTCCTGCCAACCCTTAGAAATTACTATTTTAACACAAGTATTAAACAGAAGGCCCAGAGGCAAAAACAACAGAATCCTATTAGAAACCATTCAGGTCAATGACAATAATTTTCTGCTATGCCTGTTTTGAAAGCCAATGTAATGGGTAACATGTTGTTCTAGTCTCTTTTTTAATGTCAAAATACCTCACTGTACAAAGTCAATTCTGTTGCAGAAGCTTATGCGTATTACACTTCATTTCTCAAAAAAACCCCTGTAAGCTCACTAACAGGATACAGTGACTTATCATGATACTGGACATGATGGATTTGCCTTTACTTCATCTTTAAAAACAACAGACATCTAGCCACGTATCCTGCAGGAATGGCACACTAGCCAAGGCAGATATGAAGAGGGAACAGTCTCTATCCAACCGGGCAGACAGCCTGAAAAGCAAGTACCTAGAGCTCTGGCGAGAGTGACTTCAGGATACTCAGACACAAGAGGTTAAGACAACCCTGACGATGACCAAGACAAGCAAAACTATTACTAACTGAAGATCAAGAGAAGCAAAATAGAGAAAGCCCTGAGAAATTAGATGAACCCAAGCTGGAAACTCCACCTATGATGCTCTTGTATATACAAGTTCACCTGATTTCCTGGTTCATTCTGGCATTAATATTTATGACGTGCATTTCTTCTGGAACCTGAGAGTGGAGACGGCTTTTATCTTCTCAAGCGGCAGCAAACATCTTACAGTATTTCTCCTCCTTCCCTGGAACAGTCTTATTTGTTATTTGTAATACAGCAGTGCTGAGGAACACCACATAATCAAAAGAATAATCAGAAATCAAGACAAGTGTATAGCACAAGATGACAGCGGGGCAATTTTAATAACGGACTGACTGCAGAGGTGAATTTCGCTAATAAAATAGATTTTAAGCCATACAAATCAAATAAATGAGATACAGAGAAACCTTAAGATTTGCAAAGACGTAGCTACTGTAAAGGCAGTTCTTTTCAGTGTGATTACAGAACTGTCTGAAATAGGAAGAAGTAAAGGAGAGGTTATTAATCACTGGAGAATATATGACTGAATTTTCAGAGAAAGCTGGTACATTAAGCAGACCTTCAAATCAGAACCCTGCCTCTTAAATAAGCTTGGTTTTTCTAGGTCAAAAAGGCACCTACCTCTCCACCAGACACAGCAGTTTGACACAAGGTCTCAAATACTCTCTCACTTGGAGAAAAAACAGACAGCACAGTTCTGGCATAAAACAACTCATTTAACAAAGCCTCTACTCGCTCTCGATTAAACTTTGGTCTACAGACAAAAGTCTCATCAACCAAGAGACCTGAACATCAAAGACTCAATTATTTACAATCCATACCACAGCAGCTTCCAAACTCCCTGGTTGGGATCAGAGTGGCAGGATGCCAGATGACACAGAAAGATTTGCCTCATCCCAGTAAGCTCAGTAAAGATAAACTATAAGAATAAAGCAGGTGGGTTAACACAGTGCGTATACGGCACGTTAATCACACGCCTTTAAACCATTTATCTGTTTTACACGTTTCAGAGTAGGAGAGTACATAAGGAAGAGGTAAACGGGGAGGCGAAAGAGCAGAAAAAGGCACAAGCAGCAGCAGAAGCTCAAAGCACAAGAAGCTCAAAGGCAGCATCAAAGAGAACCAATCACCAAGAGCCAGAAGTGTTTAGGTGTACCTGTCTGTATGGAAACAAGAGAAGGATCTAGAACAACTCATCCAACCCAACAGTCCCCAAAAACTTGCCTGCAGGACATTCCAGCGTTACTTCAAAAGCCAAAGAAAACCTTCTTAAAGATGAAGATGGAATAAATTATGAAGATGCTCGTATTATTTGACCGCCATTGTTGCTAACAGATTATCCTACAGCAGCAATTTCCACAAAATGTGGTGGTCCATACTCATACACATCACAGTAAGTGGTCACAGCTTAGCTGGAAAGGGGAAGGCACTGCTGCTCATCTACCCATAGCCTATCTCCAATAGAACAAAGAAAAAAAAAAACAAAAACCAAAAAGAAAACCAAAAAACAGTTGCAAACCTGCCTTACAAGAGGTGCTTAGAGTCTTGTGGAAAGAGGGAAGTACTGGAGGGCTGGGTGGAAAAATCAAGAATTGTAATCAGCGACCAACGGAGTCCTCAGCAGAAGGTTCCTGGCCCTGTCTTTGTGAACGACAAAAATTGTGAACATACAGCATCTCAAACAAGTCTAACACATTGAAAAAAAAACCCAACAAACCACTTCATGTGCCATTGAATACAAGGAGCATGGTCTTAGGCGTAACACAGTTACAACTGTTCAAGACAGACTGGTGTCTATACATGTGGAACTAAGACAAAAAGTGACACCATTGGTTTCTGAAGACCAAACGGCCAATATAATACGCAAGTATCTTACGTACCACATCCTCACCTATTACTTAAATGACCTCCTTCTTGATCTCTAACAGCTCTGCTTTATCACAATGCCATTCTCTACAACACAGCTAGCAACAATTAATTCAGTACCTACAATTTCCTGCTAGTAAATAAAACAGATGGCATCTTACTCCTCCGACACGTTTCAAAACTTGCATGTTTGATGACTGCCCAGAGCAGGTATTTCTGAAAGCTCAACTGACAGTTATTTGGCTTTATACTGCTCCCTTTTTATTACAACATTTCAGTGTTTTCTTTATCACCACTATCAGGAATACAACAGACTGCTTTGGTTTCTTAGCAGCATCAGTTTCCCAAGGTTCAGTTTTCAAATACTGAAAAACTTAGTTACTTAAAATACAGCCGTTTTTTGACTAAAATATAATTTTCCAATTTTGATAAAGTAGCAGTATTTATACCTCCTAAAAGATAAGTGAGAACATATTCTTTTTTTTCCCCCCACAAAATGCCACTAACACATAAGTCATACGTAATTACGCTCCCTCCTGCTGTGTCAGCGTTACAAATCCAGGATAGGATTTGTACTCAAAATGGTATCCATTCTGAAGCAAAAAACCCCTAGAACTTACCAGTTTTCTCTCTTAATTTGTTTACCAAGTTGTAACCACAATGAATGGATTTGACATCTAAAAATCCTCCGAAGAAAAAGCACAGCACGAGCCGAAGCGGCACAGTTATGTTAACACACTTCAGGCCTAATCAAAGTAGGGCTATTTGCATGGACTAATTAAACGCCTGGCTGTAACGACAAGGAGGTAATGATGTTGGCTGTAGAGGAAAGGGGGTGGAAGGGTTGTTTTGTTTATTTTTATATTATTCACAGCTTTCATAGAGCAACGTCACGTAGAGGACCTCTGGGCAAGAAGGCTGTAGCTTTGCTAGAGGGACCCTGCCGTTCACGACGGCCAGGACAGAGCCGTGCACAAGAGCTGCTCTGCTCTTACCATGCTGGGCTAATAAATGCACAATTATTTCGAAAGCCATAATCACTGCCTGTTCTCAGGGGACATCTGAGCAGGGCCTGAAAGGTTTGTCTCAGCTCAGGAGGCAAAAAAAGGACACTGAACAGAAAACCCTGACAGGACCTTCTAACACTGCAGGCTTATTTTCTAAGCTCCCATCCATCAAGTTCAAGGCAATACAGATAATGGGTTTTTTTCAGCAACAAATTATTAGCAAGCTGTAACTGAAAACACCAGGATGAATAAGCATATGCTAGAGTGAAATATTTCAAACAAGAAAAATGCATATGCGTGGCTCTAACAGGAGCCAAGTTGCAACCTCTTTTTTACTTATCTCTGTCAAAACTAAAGGTTTAGGGGGGAAAAAAAAGCTAAAACAAGGCTAATATGGGCAAGAGAGTGCTTATCTCCTCCTCCCTTATGTCAGCTCTCTGCCTCTCTCAAACCTGTCCCAGCGAGCACAGCCAAATTATAATCTTGGAGAGCGAAGGCTTCACGTTTCTCCAAGAACAGAAGCAGCAACATGAGCTACCAGCTTCCTCGCACCGAGGCTTAGGGAGCCCCGAGTCTCTGAACTGCCTTCAGATGGCAGCTGGAGTGCCACTAACAAGCCGACCTGGTCTGGAGGTGGAACAAGGGACCTGCGAGCTCCAGGGACGCACGAACATTGCCTTGGGCAAGTCCAAAGGTCCGTTTAGCCCAATATCCCATCCACCCATGGCTGTTGCAGACGCTTAGGCTACAGCAGTAGGAGCAGGGCAAGCTGCAGTGGTATTTTCCTTGAATATTCTCACAGTTGCCAATTATTTCCTCTTCAGGGACTCCCTGAGCCAGAGGTGATGTATTTAGTAGTGGTAGGTATCTTCTGGACTTCGCAGGTCTTGCTGGATATTTTTCCTATGAACGTGTTTGGTCACCCCTCAGCCTAACCATGCACTGCACAAAGAAGTGCCATTGTATTTAATTCCCATTTCATGTGATAGCCCTAGTTCTTGTGGCGTGGGAGATAATCAACGTTTATCCTTTTTTTGTCTTCTCCATGCCACTCAGGATTTCACAAATATTTTTTCCCCAGTTCCACGGTATCACTTTTCCCTCTCCCCTCCCTTATTTTTGAAAAGAACTGAACGTAGGTTCAAGCTGTGAAAGCACTGCTGAATTACATGGCAGCATAACAATATTTCCCAGTTTGCGCTCTATTCCCTTCATGATAATTCCTCACACTGAGTCTGTCTTTTAACAAATATCGAGCATCAAGCCTGTATTTCTCGTAGTTATCAACTATAACTTTAAATCTTGTTCCTGAGCGGCATTAGCCCACTCCGAGATCATTGTTCTGTAGTAAAATAAGGAAAAAAAAAAAAAAAAAAAAAAAAAAAAATCATTCTTACACAAATCGGTCTATATCTACACTAAATTTTCACCTGCCCCTTCACCACCCACCCAGCATGGTCAAGACCACCTATTCCAGCACAGATTCCTCTGGGACACCACTAATTTTCCTCTGTTGTGTAAATTGATCATTTATTCCATCTCCTAATATCTTTCAATTATTTACGCACGCAAAGCCTTCACTCTTATTGCCACAACCTTTAAAGAAGCTTTGGCGAAGGACCTTATTTTTGGAAGTCCAGGTAAAGTTACACGTATTTGTCAAATGCTTCAAAGAAAACTACAACCTAGATGCTTTGTTGAAAAATTAGCCCATTTCAAGTAGCCAGAGGAAAGGTGTTCATCTGCCATAAGATGAAAACATGTACTACAGAAACATGAACCTCTCTATACTCATTCCACAGAAAGAAGGTGGTTTGGTTTTTTAGCAGCTGAAGAAAACGAAAACTGTTATCCTAATAAAGACAAATGAGGTCCAACACATCAGCAAAACACAACTTCTTCCAAGATGTCTGAAAGAAGAAAATACATAAAATGCCTATAAAATGTCCACTTCCTAAGCCCATACTCTGTTAGACGAGGAGGGTACACACTTCCCTTCACGATGAGCCAGACACTTAAAATTTCAGACTAATATATGAATGCCAGTAAAAAAAAACAACTATCCATCTTATATGTGGAAGATGCGGCTAGTCCAAAACAACCATGCTGATCATTCCAGCTTGGGTTTTCAGCAGCCAAGACAAGCAGATCAACGAGCCACACACAGATGAAACGATAGGTTGGCTGCCTACGCACTCAACCAGCCATCCTAAAACTCCCATCCTTGCTTCCAGGATATTGTACAGACTTTTTATCTCCTTTAATTACCACTAATAGCATTTGAAAATGACAACCAAAGAAAAGAAGCCATGAATGTCATCCTGAAAGACTTCATAAAACCGCAAAAAAGAAGAAGTGGTTTGCACGACCAGAAGCTTGAAGGTACTATGGAGCTCTGGGCTTGCTATGAAAGAGGGTAAGATTTCCTGTGCCAAACAGCAGCTCCTCTCCTATTTAAGAAAATAAAATAGTTTACAAGTAATTACATGCCCTCCCAGGCTACCAAAACCTCACAGGTCACTTCTGAAGTGGGAAAAAGGCCCACGCATGAGGGTTACCAACCCCAAACAGTATTATCTTCTAAACCATTTGTCAGTTTATGCTGCAGGAGAAAAGCTTGGGAAAAAATATGCTCAGCCCAATGAAAGAAAATTGGAGACACGTTAAGCTATGAAGTTTTAGAAAGAATCAAATGCATTTCTCAGTAACAACTTGGCAATTTCTGTCCAGTAATCCAGGATAAACATTATATACAGAGTCTTACTCTTTGCTTTAAGCATCAGTTCTGTGCAGCATGGTGGCCTTAACCCAGTATTTCAATACAAACAGTATTTCAAGGGGAGAAAAGCAGAAGGCTGTAGGCTGCATTTGGTTAATATTTCATTTTGGTCAATTTTGCCTTTCTGGTATCTTTTCACCAAGCAACATAAAATCTAAAAAGAAGTAGCGCTTAGTCCCATCTCAGCTGCCCCTTATGTGGATTCCAGCACAATTTTATTTGACCTTTAATTAAATTCCACCTCTACCAGGCAATCGATATCAGCTATTCCCATAGGACAGGCTTTACTCTAGGTCCCTTTCTCTTTTTATCCAAGTGTACAGAAGTAGGTAACACATCCCATGAACAACAAACCATGTCATCACAGTAACACAAAAGTGCAAGCAGCTCGTCAGCCTGCTACATACTGTGAAACAAAGACTGTTCTAAAACTTGCAGGAGGAGATGCCCAAGATTTGTCCTTGATTTCTCACATCTTTGCTGTGCAGTTTAGTTCGGGGGAACTTGAAAGAACAACAATTTAAATGTCTGATTGCCAAATCAATGCGATCAACGATTAGGTCATAATTATATAGACAGTTTACCACAGAATAGTCAATATGTAGTTACAGATGCAGGCTAAAAAGGGATTCGGGAGAAAAAAAAATCCTTACATCTAAAATTATGAAGGAAATGACACAATGGTCTGAAGTTCAAGGTTTTCCTGCTGCAGTTGATGAGACAGACTGCACTAGGTGAGACTTACATGTATTTAAAAAAAAAATCTAGTTCCAATTTCAGTTCTGATATTGACTCACTGTGGTCTAGGGAAAGTTGCATATTCTTAGAAACAACCACTTCCTAGCTGTTATTGAGGAAAATAACCACCTCTGCTGCTGCGGTGCTGCATATAGTTCTGACAACTCAATGCCCTAAAAGCTATTGTTGCATAAAGACAGTGTCCAGTAAAGAGCTTCCTTTGTAGTTTTTGCATCTACCTATTAAACAGAATTAATCTTGCCCCCATCTGACACTCCGATATAAAAATTTAACTCCAAGAAGGAAAACCAGCTTGATTGCTCCTTTGAGGAAACAAAGAAACTGTATCAATAAAATTATAAACAGAGCTAATGAACAGCAGTCATCAGCCACAACTGCCTGTGAAAAGCTATGGTTTAATGAATTTTGTTCTTTTAGCAAAGCAACTCACTCACCTACAAAGCTGCAATATTCTCTCTCTCAAAAAAAGTGCTACAAAAACATACACGCACTTGTTTTCTCCGTGCTTGTAAAACCACACATTCCGGAAGAAGCTTGCTGCAGTAGACTATAAGAACTGATGGTGCCGTTTCCCCGGCATCATTTGCCATCCATCATAGCTCCAACTAAGGTGCCAACAGCTATTCAACTTTTAATGGTGACTGAGCTCATCGCTTTGGAAAAGTATTTCAGCCTTCAGCTGTTACAGTAGCTTAAAGCTGTATACTCCCTAGGCACAGACATCCCTCGCAACTCCAATGAGGATGTGTTGGTGCCAAGGAGCAAGTTCCTGCTAAGAAGTGAAGTCAAACATTTTCTATCATGGCTACAACGCCCTGCAAATGGCACAACCTGGCTTACAACGAGACGAATACACCAGAGAGGTGACGGCAAAAGAACACAACCAAAGGAGAGCGACCACTTATGTCTTCCCAGAGGTGGGGAAAAGCAAAGACCTGGAAAGGAGAATAGGACCAAGAACCAACGCTGGAAGAAATAGGAGTATCTTGCAAAAAGCTACGTAGCATCAAAAACCAGCACAAGCTCAAGGAGCTGGAAGTCAGAGGCGAAGAAGGAAACACCTCCTGCCAAGCCTGCAATGGAGCCAAGACTCTTGGTGTCGGATCCAGCTCATGGATGCAAACATCTACATTGAGCTGGGGTTCTCGTCTCCTGTGCCCTGTCCAACAGAGCCCAGAAAGCAATGCACACCCAGCAAGGGTGCCTGCTTCAGCATGAGCTAAACCCCTCTCTGGGCTCCGCTGACTACATCTCCACTGGCTGTAAGGCACCCAGTTCACATGGAAACATCTGAATTGAGCTGTCTTAACCCACAAGCTGAACTCATATCTCACCTCAGAGCTGTTAGAGAAAAGGTGAATCTTACTGACAGAAAAGGGACAAAAGCCCTTCCCACTAATTTTAGAATGTTGGAGTAGCACACGATCCATCTCTGAAGGTGAACCAGGCAAAGGTCTTGCAGAAAGAGGAAAAAAAGTAGGTAATGGCATAATCCAAGGCCCAGACAGAGGGTGACCAAATTAAGGTTGCACAAGCACCCCCAGCTCTGCCAGTTCCCAGCTTTTGAGTACTTGAGTTTGCAAACTGATGGGCCCCGAGGACGCACAGAGTCCCAGAGCGCATTAGCTGCAACACATTGCAGAAAGACGTATTTCAAAATCAAACAGCCTCTGCTCTGCCTAGTACAGCGTTCGCAGAACAGTCACAGGAAAACCACTTCTTGACATCCTTCCATAAAACTATGAAAATTAAACCTGCCTTTTTTTTTTTTTTTTTTGGCATGCCTACTGCACCCACCATGTTACTAGAAAATGACTTTTCTTTCAAATTAATTTAGTGCTGTTGAAAGGCAGTAGACCCCAGTTTACAATATCAATGAGGCAAGCACAGCACAGCCAAGGGAACTATAAGCCACATCTCACTATTTTACCAGCCCATTTTAATTTGGGCTGGAAAACAATCTCTGCTGAAAGAAGGAAAAAAGGTAGTGCAGGTCCCACGTTAGCTCTCCAGGGCATGGGAGTATCAGTCTAGCATTGCTTGCATCCTTATGGAGCTCAAAGCAATCGCTAATCCTTGATCTTCTGCCCACTTGGAAAAATCAGAATACAACAGCAACTAAGGCAATGCTTCTGTAACACACAGGATGGTGTAATACCTTCTGTGTCAGGGAGGAAATTAACCCAGAAAACTTACTTGGTACAGGCTACACGGTCTCTTTGTGACACTACCTCTGGATCACCAGCACAGTTTGAACTAGAACCATATAATAATCAGGCCAGTTCGTATTCATACAGGTGACCAAGCCATAAATAAAACTCCATCTCCAGTTACCAATCCCAGCTGACCACTCAGATCCCATCCTACCGTTAACATTTTAGTGCAGGTCACTGGAGAACTTGTTACGCTTGCCAAATTACACACGCACAGCAGTGAAGCAGCAAAAATGAGAAAAGTATTCCCTTTGGCAGGTGTTCAGCAGTCAATTTGCTGAAAACGTACAAAAAAGGCACTGAAATTCATTATTTAGCTTTGACAATGTCACGACCGCTAGGGCCGTCATCCTTTCCACCAGCGGAGGATAAAAACGGATCAATAGCATTTACAAATATTGCTAAATTTGGTATAACTCAGATTTCTCTTATGAATAAACACTACCACCTCGTAAACTTTTGACAAACATGTATTTGGTTCCAGCATCCACCTTAGAAAACCTGAAGTCACATAATATCAGATGTGCTGTCGCACATGCACAGAAATACGTGGATATGGCTTCCTCCTATTTACCTTCCCAACTTGTCTACGTTCAGTCACAAACCTGAATACTTCACATGCAGAAGAAAATGCTGTGGAAGTACTGAACAGGACAGATAACTGGATAGGCAATCACCTTCCATAGCTGCAGGGGGAAAAAAGATGAAAAGCTACCCATAACAAGATTAGGATCTGATGAAATGACTTTCACTTCTGTATCTTCCAAATAACACACACTTCAGCAGCTAAAAGTTGGGTCTGCAGTAGAAAATAAGCAACGCAAAAGTAACAGGATGCCAACAAAGGCCAGCCAGCTTTGGGGTAACCTTCCTCAAATTCTGCAAGCTGGAAAGAAGTTATCCATACCGAAGGCATTCAGGGGTAAACACTCAGCAACAAACAGGTTTTAATGTCAAACATGGCTCCTGCACCATGCCAAAGCTGGAAACAAAGAAAATCTGCCTGCTTCTCCAGAACGTTAGGAACTAGTCTCCAGATCTCTGTGAACAAAAGGAAATTTAGGCAGAATCTCTGTTGTAAATGATCTGGCACTAAAACAATAGCCAGTTATCTCCTGCCCGGCACAGAAAAAAATCACTGCCCAGTCAGATGTCCTGAGGGATTTGACAGACAAGCTCTGATGGATACAGCCACAGCAATTTGCAGTGTTGCTGCCTCCTGCTATTCACTTCCTTCCCTGCCAGAAGCTGCTGCCTGCACCGGAGGGGATGCAGAACCGGATAAGTACCCACACACCTCGGCTGCCCAAATTACTGCTAGACTAGGAGCTTAAGCCGGCAATTACAGCGGTTTGAGCTGGAGCTGCTAGAGCTTCAAGGGCCTACCTGTCACAGTACCTACTCATTATGGCAAGTCAAGAGGTGAGATCTGACTATCAAATTCTGGCAATTTGTAGCTGGGCAATTTAACAGGCTGGCTCCCCACAGCCAAAGAAGTAGCATATATTCTTAAATCCCTATCCATTCCAGATTACAATAATTTGCTACAGGGTGAACTCTGGCAGCTGCAGGGTGGACGACTATGTTTAGCTGTCTGTTTTGGAAGTGGTAACCTCAAGCAGAGGGTCAAGGTAGATAAAAGGAGAACAGTAACCTCTTAAATCACCCCAGCATGAATCACTGGAGCTAGTGAGTCAAAGCCCTCGGTTATTTTTGCTAGACTCACAATTAGTACTCAGAAAGTACAATTAAGATACATTAGTGTAGCAAGCAACCATATGTCAATTGAGCCATCTGAATTGTAAGAGAACATCTTCTTTGCCTATACTAACTGCAAGGTGAACTGTGTTTGCGTAAACCTCCTTCCTTGAGATTCACAGTATACTAGAATTTCTCACAAGTGAGGCCCACGAAACACGTACACAAAGCCAGCTGCCACAGCACAGGCATAACAAGCCCGCTTGTCACCCTGCGTAACTCCATTGCAGGTCTGTGCCCGAAAAGTCAAACAGCCGTTCTAAATCTTGGTAAAATTAACAGCACCGGCAGCAGCAATACCAGACTTACCTGCGGAAACCTACATCTTCTAACAAAAATCCTAAAGCCTTATTTGGGAAATTTAAGACAGACTTCAACTTTGACTATGAAGTGCGATCTTTTGAAAGTAGGTTTATTCCTCACTATTGAAAAGCAAAATTAGGAGTTGCTTAGTTGTCAGTCTTCATGATCACTGTATTTCTTGTGGAGAAACTGCAGCTTCTATTAGAAGAATTACTGATACATGAGACCTTATGTGGGTATTTAAGAGAAGAATATAACGACCTTTCCAGAAAACACACCATCTGATAACCACACAAAACACATTTTTCATGGGTTGCTCTGATCTGGCGTGTTCCAGAAAAGTGATTTCCAGCTAGCTTTTAAAAGGCATCAGGAACTCCACATATCAAACCAACTGCTGCTGAAACTGCCAGTGCTCGGGGTTTTTCTTCTTCCTCAGGTAGGTTAAGAGGTCTTAAACTGGACACACAATAATCCAGTCCTAAGCAGTGGTTATTTAAACCCCCTGTCTTCTCTTTCAGCGAAGGCTCTAAAGTAGCTGGATCTATCTGCTTGCCAAAAGATCAATAAGGCTTTTGGGATACCTAAAGGAAATTTCCTCGTGCAGAACGAAAACATTTGTGGCAGCAGGAAGCATTGCTGCCTGCTCACCAGCTCAGTGGAAGACACAGCTAATGGTGGAAACACAAAAGGACACTTGGCAAAAGCAATTGATGACAAGCCTAAGAAAAAGGCAGTCTCACTGTGTCGTCCGTTATTAGACTGTGTCGTCCGTTATTAGGAGCTGCAATTTCTCCATGAGGAACCAAACGCAGCTGACAGCACTCGATTCTGCAAGTTCTGGGCTTCAACACATGATGCAAGTGGAAAATGAGTCTTTTAAGAGACTACTGACTGGTAAGTGGATATCCAAGATGAGTTCGGCTTTACAACGGACCTATTAGAGAAATAGTTATTACGTCTGCTGTACACCTGAATACTGTCACATAAATATCAGGTACACAAGATACTCAAATAATACAAGGTTCCAGCAATTTTATCCTCTTCTTATTTCACCATTAACAATGTGATTTATGACCAGGTCAAACATCAGACAACGCATGATACTGTTAAAATTTTAAAAATAATTTCTGTGCACTTTTCAATACACTAAGAGAAGCCAGGCTTGATGCTGCAGTCCAAGAAGCTGCACAGGCATGTAGCCTAGGGGGACCTTTCTGACACCTGCCTTTCTCAACACAGGCAAGTTCTCATTTGGCCTCTTTCACTAATTAAATGTCAGATCCTGGCTCACAGAAGAGGTACTCAGCCCTTGCAGTCAAGTGGTGAGTCATGGCGGCAGTTAAATATGCCCAGCACCTCTAATGACTCATGGGTCAGGTGAGAGGAGCAAAGTGATGGGCAGCAGCAATTCTCATTTGCGTGTGTATTTTACACCTTCTTGGTTCACTGTCCTCACAAAAGAGCAAAAGCAGCCACAATCAACACTTTGGCTTGATGGAACAACTCCCAGAGAAAGATGTGTTTTTCTAGCGTACAAAAATCTGTCCTACGGTGATTTTTTTAGCAGTAATTACAAATCTCCTCCTAAAGAAAGGATGCTTATCACCAAGTCTACAACCTTGCTTGACAGGCATCCAGAACTGCACTGAAATCTCCTAAGCGGTGTTCTCAGCAGACAAAAATTAAAACTTCTCAGTCTTGTTGCACACTCTCTACAAAACAAAGATCCCCTCTGGCTCTGCAATTCTTGATTCATTCCTTGGCCAACTTATTTCTCAAGCACACCAAAGCACCTCAAGCAGAGACTTCTGTCTGAATAGTCTGAAAAGTGTTTATTACCTCAATAGGGAGGTGCTACAGAAATGTTAAACACCAGCAACACTTTCTCAGGGAAGTCATTCCTTCCTCCACTCACAACACAGTCACTATGAAAGCCTAGCAGTTTCTCTCTTTATCTTTTTTGAAATGACTCTTGTGGATGCTGAGTTCATGTATGTAAGTACAGTCACGTCTACACTCGTGTCCTGTTCATGCATCCATAAAACCCAAAATCGTAACTCACTTTCGGTCCACTCACGCAAAAAGGATCTCCTACCACTTTATAGAGGTACACAGGGAGTTCTTCACACCCCCCCCAAGTCAGCTGCCCGATTTACTTGGAAACAGTTTAAAGCGGCAACCTATCTTAGATGCTCTGAGCCATCCTGTGAAGATCCTGCTCTCTCCACTGACTATAAAGCCACAGTTTCAGACTTATTTATTCAGCAGCAGCTGGCTAGAGCAGTGCCCCACGTCCCCGAGACTGATCACTCCCAGTCCCACATTTCTCTCATATAGGCACTGCTGGGTTTCCAGCTCTGTGATTTACCATGAGGCTGGATTTACTATAAGACTCTATCTTCAAGAAGGCCAGAAGCCAACTCAGAGTATCAGCTGGAGTCCAAGGGTCAACAGTTGGAAGACTAATTTCTTTACTCAGACTTGCAGTGCCGGTTCCTGGTGAGGAACAGTACATACCTCCATGGCAGGCTACGGTCATACTGTACTGGTTGAAGCTGCACAGAGTCACATCCTTTTTATCAGATTAAGTGGGACCAGAAGCTGCAGTGGGCTGACCAAGACAAAGTATTACAGGAAGAAAATTAAAAATTACGTCAAGAGGAGGACGCCAGATTGATGAGCCCTTCAGTGCTGCACAATTCAGACTGTACAGGTCAGCATATCACTATCACTGGAAAGACAGCATTGATCGTAGAAGCAGAGCTCAAGTTTAGGACAAAGTAAAGAAACGACTGGACAAAAGGGGAAAAAACTGTGTTCACAGTTAGGTGGACTGTAGCCTATACCGACAGATGCTCCACTGGCTTAATCAAAGGTCATGCTCAAAAGGACTTTTAAAAAAGTATCCTGGCTGAAGGTCTCTTTCCTCTTTAGGGAATCAATGTACAATATCTAAAGTTAAGTAATGATTTGCACAAGGAAGAAAAATTTCAAGGCTACCATAAACCCATTCAAAGTAAGGGCTGAGAGAGACCAGATCCCAGGCTACTGCTGAATGCAGTACCCACAATATAAACCAAGTAAAATACTATCAGTATTCCCCACGGCCCCTGTTGGCAGAAGTAGTGAGTGAGAAGGGCTGAATGCCCATGTACAAAGAGAAAAAAATTCAACCTTGAATGTTTATTTCAAGTGTCATTGATCATCTCAAACCAGTACTGCAGTGACACAGTTCAACAGCTAAATGCAAGAAGCACAAAAACCAAAAGGTCTGATTCATCTTGAACCCAATTTTCTCGCCTCTAGAATATTTAGGAAGTGCAACTTGAGTAACTCCCACATACCTCCATTTACTAAGCATTTAACATGAATTTTATGTTAAAAATATAAACCTTTATTTATCTGCTGGAGAAAACCACACATCGTTAGCGCAGGTGTTCTCACATTGCTCAATCTGCGTGCTCACAAGGCAGTATACTGCCTTCAGAGTCACTTCATTTTTGCATGCACTTAAAATTACTTGGGTCACACGGTCTGTGTCATAAATAGTTTCCTCAATAATCTGCAAAGCAAAGGACAGGCTACTCGAAAAACAATTTTAGGTCCAGTAAAATTAGCTAGACACCTGCAGCAGAAAATATTTGGAATAGCCACATCCTGAACCACCCGACGCATGAACAGCAGAGCACTAATTTGAATAGACAACCTGCAAACACCACCCTTCCTCCATAATGAGCTGTGTCCTCCAGCGCTCACAACCAGGGCACTAGAGCAAAAGAAAAGCAATTCTTTTCTCAACTTGTTCATTATTTTGTCTTGATAAAATCCACTTGGAAAGAGCAGCAGAGCACTTTTTGCCTGGTCTTCGAACCACAAGAAAAAAAACCCCAAAGACAACCAGCAGAAGCGTTTGCTGCCCTCCAGAGGAAAAGCGAATGAAATTACAGCTTTAAAATACGAAGGTAGACATGAAGCTAGGCAAGGGCTAGTCCTACTCAGTTTTAAAACCGCTTTCTTCAGTAGATGATAATGGCATCAAGGAAAATCCACTGCACTGAACAACGACAAGGTAGCAAACTAAAACTGTCAGTATGGATGCTCGCCTAGTTTTAACAGCTCCAAAACGTCAAATACCTCATTTTTCTTCTCAGTTTTATGCTGCAAAATGCACTGAAAAGTTACGTATTTAATGACCCAAAGCACACGTAAATAAATCAGCCTCTGATTTTCCGTTCATCAACTGTAAAATGAGAAGAGCATCTCCCTGTCACACCAAAATACTGCAAGGGTAACTGCATTTGAGACTGCAAGGGGCTCGGCGCTCCGGAGCACTGACGCTCTCGGGGGTGAGTCATCCCTTACGGGAGCTGACGTCTGGCCTCCCTCCAAGGCAAGATCAGTTCCCCTTCCCAGCTAAAGGAAATAAATCCCATGGCAATGTGATTCGTCACAACTCCAAATCAAGGTGATGAGGCATAAAAGGTAGAAGTCCAGATGGAATGCCAAAAAATTAGAAGCTTCGCATTTCCTACATGAGAAAATAAGATAAACCATAGCCCTGTCTTCTGCTGGTGCTATGCAGTACACAGAGCAATGCTGCAATTTGAGCTATAAATATTTGGTGCCTACATACGTATTTGGCTAAGCACTATCTTTCAAAAAAAGTCTTCCGTATTTTTTCTTACACCAGTTAAAGAACACTTTTAAACAATTACATTAAGGAAAACCAAGATGCTTACCTGACAGCCTCTGCTACATTATTGGAAGTGTGACCTGATAAGGCATCATGAAGGTTTCTGATGAAGTAATCTCTGTAGTCTTCAGGCAGGGCCATGAATGTTCCACCCATCACAATAAACTCTACTTTATCCACACTGTGGCCCAACTGCTTCAGCTGTATAATTAAAAGTACCAGGAAAAAATTACCAATCAGGGACTTACTTAAAAGACTTCTCCAAAAACCCTGACATTCTTAACACTGCATTTCTTTCTTTAGTTGTCGTATCTTTCATGAATGACAAACCATTGATACTTTTGTACGGACTTCTTGTACCGCCCCCCCCCCCCCCCAACCCCTCTAAAGTTATTTTTCTACTGTGAGAATACAGTACAGATATTGAGCCCAGCATAACAGGTTTTCTTGACAAAGCAGAATTATTTGAGCCTAGTATCTTGCTGATGGAGTTACACCGGTTCCAGTTTGAAGGTAGCTTAGATACAGCCAGTAGGAAAAGTTTCCTTGTATCTGCTTCAATCCATGGAGAACTAACTTTCCTTACAAACTTGTGGGAGAAAAGGACTACAATGAATCCATGGAGAATGTACCAATGGATTTGGAGGTAAGCAGGAAACCAGTCAAAGCAGAACAGGATTGAGAGACCCTTCAAATCTTCTAACTCTCCAGCCAAGACCCCCAAAAAATCATTTTGGTAGGAATGCCACTATTTGCATACTAAATTCTCCATGTAAGTAATGATCAAGAACTAGCAACTGCCACAGCAGTTCAGTACAATTTTGTTGTAATAGGATGTCCTATTAGTAATCGGGTATTGGTCAGAACAGATTAAGATCTTATAAGAGGTTCAAAGCTTGTCATTTATCTAATAGAAATGACAGTTAAGACAATTAAAAGGTCTAAAAATAATTTTTCTATGGGGATCAAGTCAGGCTAATGTAGAATTATAGAATCATGAAAAAGTCGAGGCTGGAAGGGACCTCTGGAGATCACCTAGTCCAATCTCCCTTCTCAAAGCAGCATCAGCCACAGCAGTTTGTTCGGTGCAGTGTCCAAACAGGCCTTGAGTGTCTCAAAGGGTGGAGACCGCACAACCTCTCTGGGCAACCTGGTCCAGTGCTGGGTCACCCTCACAGTTAAAAACTGTTTCCTGATGTTCACCATCTCAGTGGCCTTTTGCTAGACTTGCTCTAGTATGTTCATTTCTGCCTACTTCTAGGGAGCCCAGAACTGGACACAGCTCTCCAGGTGGAACGAGAGGAAGGATCTCCTCCCTTGATGGGTTGGCAACACTCCTCCTAATGCAGCCCAGGAGGTCGTCTTTGCCTCAAGGGCACAATGCTGCTCATGGTCAACTTGGTGTCCACCAGCACCCCCAGGTCCTTTTCTGTCGAGCTGCTTTCCAGCTGGTCCGCCCCCAGCAGGCACTGGTACCTGCGGTTGTTCCTCCCCAGAGGCAAGACTTGGCATTTCCCTTTGTTCAACTTCAAGAGGTTTCTGGCAGCCCATTTCTCCAGCCTGCCCAGGTCTCTCTGAATGGCCGCACAATCCTCTCGTCTATCAACCACTCCTCCCAATTCTGTATCATCTACAAACTTGCTGACAGCACACTCTGTCCCAGCACGCAGGTCATTAACACAGAGGTTAAACACTATCGGCCCCCAATAGTGACAGCTGGGTTATGGCACTAGAGACCGGCCTCCAGCTGTCCTTAGTGGCTGCTGATCAGCCCACCAGTTCACGCAGTTAAAAGCATTCTCGTTATTTTCATCACAACCACAACGCCTTCCCCTTGCACTGTAAAAATCTACCTGTTCCACTCTGTGTCTTGTCTGGAGATAGGGGTCATATCTAGCCCGAATGGCCCTCATGGATGTTGGCTAAAAAACACAAGGACACTGATTTTGTAAACTGTTTTTTTTTTTTGTTTAAACAACACAGTGAAAAAGAACAAAAGACAACCTTTAGCATTGAAACGGATGCTGAAGTCTTCAAATCCTAAATGACCCTAAAGTCTTCAAACTCACAACCAAAGAGTCCATCCAACTGTAAATATGAATTTGGCTCCTTAAATTTAAAATTTTAACAAAACACATTTTCATCCTGAGATAGTAACATGACATAAAAAGAATGACACATTTTTCAAATTTCTATGTGTTACAACAAGATAAAGAATCTCTGTAGTGAGTCACATAAAATATTGCAAAAAATCACAAACAAAATGTTTTTCCAAAACACCACTTTTTCTGTCCCGTTCATTTTAGTTTCTCTTCACTTGCCCAAGTTATCCAAGCAGCGTCCTCTAGAGCTCAGTCTAAACTTCAAATATTCTTTAAGCTAAGCATTCTTTCAATTGAAATCCCTAACAACTTTTTATATTAGTAGCTGATGTAAGCCTACTAATAATACTCTGAGATAAGGTTTTCAAGTATCTTGTGTATCCTGGATTCATTTGGTATTTCACATCTGTTGTATTAAAAGCTCTAAAGGATGAGGACTCTCTTCATCATGCACAACTCCCACATGCTGTTAGTACTGAACAAATGAATACAACATATCCAAAACAACATGAATTATTAAGCATTAACATACACAGGATTTGCCTACTTTGCGCTAACGGGACAAGTTTCTAGTCACTGACAAGTGGATAATGGACAAACTCCATACTAAAAGGATACTGCATCTCTGCTTACCTAATTAATCCAGTCTGTATTTTACCCTCATTTTGCTACTTTACATCTGTACTACAGCTATCAGTTGTTTTGTTAAAATTAGTCACAATAATTTAGTCACGATGAGATCTTCTGCTGTTAAACTTTCTCCAGACAACAGGAGAGCACTATTTTGGAAATATATGTATGTTTAGTGAGGTATCACTGCAGCTACAGTGACAAAAAAAGGGCATGAAAGTAATTTCAGAGGCATTAAGACCTAAATAATGAGCTTTTTTTTCCAGAGCTTGACCTTTGTTGATCCACAGGGTCCTGTAGGCTGGACAGGACTGAAAGCAGGTCCAGTTAGGACAGGATGTTCAGGGCTGTGTCCAGTCAGTGTGTGACTACCTTTAAGAAGAGAGATCCCAAAACCTCTCTAGATCCCTACTCAAGTGTTTGATGACTGTCATGTTAAAACATTCTTTTCTTATATTAAGGCACAATTTTCCACATTTTAACTTACATTTGTTGCCTCTCATCTTTCCACTGGGCACCTCTGAGGAGGAGTCTGGCTCTGCCTTCTCTGTACCCTTCCCTTAAAACCATATTGAGCCATGAGTAAAACTGTATGTTTCCGCGGGACTGTTTAGTTAGGAAAACTGATGCAGACTGATAACTGCTGTAGGAATCACAGCTAGCATTCATTTCAACAAACTGCACGCAGCAGTGTCCCATGGGACACGTCACCTTCAACTGCTCTTACTCACTTATCGCTTTCCACAGCTGGAGATTCACACCAACAGCTGTTCCCACACCAGCAAGTCATGGGGTACAGCCACGATGCTGCACTTGCCCTGCTCAGAAACACAGGCTGCTCACTCCTGCTCTACAGCGTATTGCATGGATAACAATATAAGCAGCAGCAAGGTGAGGAGAAAGAAACAACTGCTACAATAATTGAGAAGAATTTCCAGTCCTACAGTTGACCTGCTTTAGATCTCGAAGTTTACGAAGTCTGCTTTTGTTTTTTTATTCTTGCAACACGAGTGAATTTGTAGAAATAGAGAGCAGCGTAACCCAAGTTTATAGAGAGCATAGGCAACGCATTATGGCAGACCAAAGTAATACCTCATATCCGGTGTAAGACTGTGTTGAATATTCAAAATCAGAATCAGGTCCACCTGGGCAGTATCTGCAAATATAAAAAGACAGAAAACAGGCATCAAACTCATACAATTGCAACGACTTAATCTGTCTGAGGTACGGGTACACAAGAGGGTGCAGGCTGAGCAGACACTGCTGACTACCCCACCTCTCCTCAGACACACGGCAGAAGGCAAATTTGAGACAGCCTGACCGCAGCCACATGCCAACCCGCTCTCCTGGCATTTGGGAGCTCTCATATAGGCAAAAACAAAACCACAAAAGGAAGACCTTATTAGCTCGGGCACTACGGTACCTTAACGCTGCGATACAGTTTCCAGACTAAAGCTGGCTTACGACTGGTCAGCTGAGCGCCTGGGGTGAATGAACGAATTCCTGTGTTTCTGCATCACCCGATGTAAATATAGGTACAGACCCAAATGCACATGCTGAAGACAGCAGTTCTGTGTGACACTGAGAAGAAGTGAGCCTACCTATGTTTACAAATGCTAAGTATGCAGTGCAAAACAGTTGTTTCATTTAATTTTAGTGAGAATGCGACGTCAAAAAACAGTTCAGACCTGTCAAATGACTACATCCACATAAAACAACTTGGTAAGACTTACTAGAAGCAAGATGTACGGTGAACATATTTCTGGAACACAGCATTATTCTAGGGAGCTGCCATACAGTTTTGGAGTAATAGTTATGCACAGGTTATTAGATTTTAAAAAGTAATTTTACCATCATAAACAATTTAACTATTTTCCACCATTCTATCAAGAACATCGTCTCATTTGACATAAAATATGATTTTTGTTTGGCACGGAAAGGCATAAAATAGAGATACCATCCTGTTACACAATCTACATTTCCTTTCCAAAAATTTATAGCATTTAAATATGTTGATAGTAAGAAAGTCCATTTACATTTGTTTTCTAAACTTAGGAACATGCTGTTTAATGAATACAGCATTCTAAAACTACTTCAAAAGAATATAGTCCATCTACACTAGGTAACTGTATGGCAGTTTGGTATTAAATTACAGTTTCTGCATCTAGAGGCTTGTTTGAAACTCTTATTCTTTGACACAGCAAGACAGACTTGCAGCTCTCACAGCATGACTGCTAGCCAGGAGAGGAATGGTACATGGCAGACAGTAATTAAAAGGAATATAAATTTATTCTGAAGGGTCCTTAGCTTTCTTTTGAGGGCTGTGGGATTAATGACCAATCTACAGCCATTCTGTGCTCAAAGATGACCTGAGACAGGAGGGCTGACAACCCCTTCTACTTTAGCTGCAGGCACTGCGCACCTCCAACAGAAAAGGTAATAGAGCAGTCAGCCTGTTGTTACTGACGGTGCAGATCTCAAATGCACAGACACCAAGATAATGCCATCTCTATCAAATCGGACACGTTTGGTTCACAGCATAATTGATCGGTTTCCTCACTGCCTGCCCTGCAAACTCAACCCAAGTCATCTGTCACCATTATAAAATTAATTACCGAATTACCATGGCCAAATTAATTTGCTGGCAAAAGTTGTGCAATCCAATTGAAGACATTTCATACACGTAATTACCTGGAACATCTCAAACAGAATAGCCGCTCATGCAAAAACAAGAACAGAGCCAGCTCACTCTCCGTTAGGCAGCTGGTAGTGAAACACACCGATGTTTCAGGAGTGACAAGGTGGGAAGAAGCAGCAATGTTTTGAAACAGATAACTGACATGGTTAGAAAAAAAACCCAAAACAGACAAGATTCCAGGTGCACAGACTCTGAAGTCAAACAGAGGTAACATACTTCAAGGTAAACCCAGCTTGGGTTTCTCAATTCAAATAAAACTCAGAAGCTATTCCCTTAACACCACAAGCTCTTGGCAGCTGGAGGCCTTCCCTTCCATCTGTGCTCTCATTTCATTCCAGCACCAGACAGAACCAGACTGTCACACCGAGCAAGTTTTTGCAGACACCACCTGCACCTCCTCAGGTGGGTCTCAGTTCAGCAGTTTTCAAACTTTACTGATTGAGCCCTCTTTCTTTTCTGTAATAGTCTGCTCTGACCTGCTTACATACCCAGTCATAGGCACAACGCATCTGCGTACCCTAACACAATATATACAACTTACATTCGATCATTAATAAATTCTCCTGGTTACTACAGTCACAAAATTGTACATCTGCTAAGGTAAGTAGGGTTTGGCCCATGAAAGAAAAAGGCTTCCTCCTTAAGAAAAACTGAAAACAAGTAGACTCTTTAGCGTAATGTGCAGGCGTCAGCCATCTGCAACTCTGCGCTTGTGCAGAAAGGAAGCCAGTCCCCAATACATTGCTACTGCAACGCTAGATTTATACCGAAATACTGGAAAACAGTCCTCTTAGGTCACCTAAGCTGACATACTTACACACATATGTTGCCTGTAAAGTTAATGTGTGGACACCTGTGTGGTTTGCACATCACAGCCACGACAGCAATCTGTAAGAAGCAGAGTCACAGAGGAGAGCAATTATAGTAATTGCTTCTGAAGTTACTAAAATAAAGTGCATCTTGGAAGGCTGTGTACACATGTGCATCTGCGAGAGACTATTTAGAGATATTTTCTGCTTAGTCTGCCACCTAGAATACCTGTACGTTAATTCTTGAAGGAGATAAGAAATAGTAATATTTCTTGATGTATTCGTTGACTTCCTATTATTTAATATTTTCACAAATCAGAAAAAACTGGCAGTCTATTATAAAGAACCAAGTGTCTTACACCAAAACTGATTAACCACCCCGCCGAAAAGATGCACACTGACATTCAGGTATTCACTAGGACCATCTAACACACATCTAAAACGGTGCAAGGGTGAGAGTGTGCCACCAAGCATACCAAACACCACCTGCAAAATGAAAACGGTGGAGAGACGAAAAGAAACAAAAAGATATAAACCAAAAATAATAAAAATAGCTTCCTCCCTCCACCTAACTGAGCCAAGCCCTTTTTCCCGGCTGATCTCACAACTGCTTCTCACACACTAAATGCACGCGTAAGATGCTATCTTCCTCTGTAAAAAGGACCAGAGGCGAGACAGACACACCAAGATTTTCTAGTGACCACTAATTTGGGGCACCCAACTCAGAATACCTAATTGCCAGTTTTCAGAAATCCTGGGTGGAGTAAGAGTTTAATGAAATATTCTATAGACAGAAAGAAGAAATTAAAGAAGTTAAGCATTTTCTGGGGGGTGGGGTGGGTAGGGGGGTGTTGTGGTTTTGGTTGGGGTTTTCTGGGTGCTTTTTTTTTTAAGTTATAAAAATTGAACACTTGCTGGATTTTGGTTTCTGGGTTTTTGTTTGGTTGGGGTTTTTTTGTTAACTTGACTTTACGCATGCTATGCATACAGTTGGGAAGCTTAAAAAACCACAGCTGAATGTTAGCTGTACCTCTATTCCTGCTTTCAGCCTGAACTACCTTTCAAAGAAACAGGTTAAATACTAACATTTTACCTTTGTCCACCGAGGGGGCCTGCACATTAAGCCGTGCTGTTTCTACAGCAACTAAAAAGCAAGACATGCTGCTCTGAAACAAAATCTCCACACCTCCTCTTTCTCTTCTCTCAAATGTTTTGAAAGCAATAGCCCTGTGGGCACAACATCACAGAAAAGGCAACCTGGAAGCTGGCAATGCAGCCAGTGCATCTATATTAAAGCTTGTAGACGTTCAATATCCTGGTCCTTGAAAACAATTAAATACAATTTAGTGGCGACAGCAGGGGAAGATGGTGGTGGATGGAGAGAATGATGTATGTGCTTACCCCGCTAGCAGTCCTTATAGGTTTGGCCTTCAGCTTTGGTACCAGCACCTTGCGGTACTGCGGTGGAACAGCCGCGATGATGTCAACCAAACGTGGCTGCGCTGAAAGTCCATACTTTGCTGATGTCTTGGTTTTCAGCCTGAAAGCAGAAATACCTCAAATTAACAACTCCAGTCTGACTTGCATACCCGTATTCCACAGCTTTGCTACTGCATTACTGTTCAGTTACACAGAGATCTAGGTAGGTTCTCCCAGTTTGCCTTTCCAGGTAACTTATTTAAGAAGCATACAGGAATTCCTTGCAACAGCTGCACTGTGTATTAAGATACTGAAAATAAACTCCAAATAAAGTTGGTAGGCAACAACTGCCAATGTTTTTAGTTTCTGTATGGTTTTCTTCTAAATATGGTTTTATCAAAACATTGTGAAAGCTGCCAACAGACTCCAGCTTACCCGTTTTCAGCAATTCTTTTCACGTCTTCCATGTGATTAACCCCCCCACTCAGACTCTAGCTAAATCCATTTTTAAGACATTCATGTCAGTTACTTCCAGCATCAGCAAAAAGTTTGCAATTGTATCACGTAAATGAAATAGAAACAGTGGGACAAATTCCGGTTTTATTATTCCACATATGTAAAGAAGGAAGAACTTTCTGTAAACAACAACTTCATTTAGAACACATTGCTAAGAAACTCTGATTTAAACTTTATCCCTGTATCAATCTCTCCTTTCCCTGATGGAACAGACTTTTGGACTACTGAAGGATGAACACAGGAGGAAACACAGAAAGGCAGCAACAAGTTTCTTCGAGTTCTTCACCAATACAACCCATTTTGCACTCTGCGCATTGCCAAAAAAGTCACAAACTGCCACAGAATTTACAGATTTACATATCTTTATAGTCAGATAACGGTAAGAGAAATGAGAGTAGCCTGTGAAAATAAAACATTTTAAAATAAAACCTGAATGTAATAGATTGTACAGGACACATTCATCACTGGTGGACCAGCTCTTCAGTGTCATCCCAGAGCGACTTACTTGTTCAGATTCACATCTTTTCCCTGCTCGTGAGCCTCAATTAATTGCTTTATGATGTCAGCTATCGTCATCATCATCAGCTCTGCATGGCTGAGATCTCCTGAAATGAGAACAAAACAACAAGCCACATCTATAGACAGTGCTTTCTAACTGCTTCACACAACCAAGGCGCACCTACTCTGTAGTTCATTTTTAGTATTTCCTACAATTGTTGCCTACAGAGGGAATTTTGCTGCTGCGTTATCACTCCTGATGTGCAGCATTCCCTGAACAAATGACAGTCACAGCTGTGTATTGCTGGTTTTCTTCTAGGACAAACTCTGCCTTATGTCACAGCAATCTGCACAACAGCTAGAAATAAAGTCACTGGAAGTTAAAGACGATTAGTAAAATAGTCTGATGCTACCAGTACGTGTGGCAAGGAACAGAACACCTTTGTGAGGACAGTGGGGCAAGCCAAATGAAGAGGCCAGCTCTGTGAACTCCCCTCCATCACAGAGAGGGTACGCTGCATTGGGCAGTGCTATCAGTGCCTTAAAGCTTCCCAGCTGCGTCTCGTAGACCCACCTCATGCTGCAATGAGGGTCTGCACTGCACGGACTGTATACATTGCTTACATTTCTTCCACACCACTTTGGGAGAAGAGGGGCATTGCTATTAAGAGATCCATCTGTGCTTCTTAACAACAGCATGTTTTGATTTCACCTCGTGCAGCTCTGTCTACACGAGCAAGTGTTGCGACAGTAAAATACACACACCCAGCTTGTCAGAAAACCCACCAGCAGAGATATCACCAGCTGCACAACTGCTCCAACAACCTTTTCTTTGTGCCAGCTGTGCTGAAATCTGGCAGCATTTACACCCACCTGGGAGAAGCACCACAGCGATGCTCCCATCTGGTATCTCTCCACAGGTAGTTTTGGGGGACAGACCAGGCCACTGCTAGCTCTGTGTTGCCCCGCATCATCTTTGCTGCTCCATATCCTTCCCCCAGTTTTTTTCTGGTCTGCCATAAGGGAAAAAACCCAGCAGCGCCCGGACTCCCCTGCCCCCAGCACCCCACTCTGCATCGACCATCAGGGCACCAGTCAGGAGTAAGGCACACTCCCAAGCACTCACATGGGTGCAAAGGCCTCTGTCTCTCAGTGACAGCACCCAATTCAACAGTAGGGAGAAAAAACAGGTGGCTCACAGAGGGGTGCCAAGTCGCTCCAACCCTCAAGCGAGGTCGGGGCTGGCCCTTCACCCACCTCCAAAAGAACATGGAGGGTGCAGAGCAAGGTCTTATCTCGTTTTCCCACTCCACACACACAGGGTTAGGGGAGGTGGTAAAGCCCTGCCACCCCACGGCTCCCACCCCCACAGAGCTGGGGGAAGCATGAGGAGGAGCCCTGTCCCACAGCCTCCCCGCCACGGCCAAGCACAAGGCAAAGTGTTGCCCCTCA
>JAVKLA010000017.1:28153364-28182502 GCA_034782735.1 Sagittarius serpentarius | reverse complement strand
GGCAGGGGCCACCCAGCCCCTGCGATCCCCCCCCACCCCCGTACCGTTCTTCGTCTGCTTCATTCCGCCGGCACCCCCTCAGCCGCTCCCCTCAAGGGCCCGGCCACCAACTCCTGCCGGGAAGCGCCACCCCCCCTCACCGTCGTGAAAACGTCGCACCACCCGCCGCTCTGCCGGAAAGCCACAGGCGGACGGCGGGTGGGGTGGGTCGTGTCACCGTGCCGCGCATGCGCGCAGCGCGGGGCGAGGTGGCGCGGTGCCTCCACCAGCCGCCGGGAGGCGCTGTGGGGAGGGCGGGGCGAGGGGCGGGGCCGGGCCCCCTCGAGAGGCTCCTCCCCCTCCCGCCCTTCGGGCCCTGCGCCCCTTCAGCGCTAGATGGTAGCAAAGGGTCGGCAGGAGGAGGGGAAAACGAGCTGGATTTACCTGATAAAAGGCTAAAAGTCCTTCCCCGAGAGGTACCTGGGGACCTTGCGGGCTCCTGGGGAGCGCAAGGAGGGGGGAGCTGGGGGCCGGGGGTGGCGGAAGGGAGCAGGGGAGGGGGACAGCGGGGTTTGAGGGGGTCGCCCTGTGGGGCGAGGCTGAGGGAAGGGCTCGTTCAGCTGGGAAAGGAAGGGCTTTGGGGGGCCCTGCCAGCAGCCCCCCCCACCCCGGGTACCTGGACGGGAGGCAAGGGGCATAAGTTTTAAGGGGAGAGGTTCAGACTGGGTGTAAAGGAGAATCTTCTTCATCGCCAGGCCAGCCGGGTGTTGGAGTGGGTTGCCCACAGCCGTTGTGTCATCTTCTTTGGAGGATTTGAAGACCCACCTGGATAAAGCCCTGAGCAACCTGGGCTGATGGCAGAGCTGAGCCTGCTTGGAGCGGGAGGTTGGACCAGAGACCTGCTGGGTCCCTTCCAGCCCTAATTCTCCTCTGGTCCTATGAAATGAGCTCAAGATCCTTCCATGAATCTCCAGTGACTTCTAGAGCTCACATGAGCTTCACCATCTACCACTTCTCCAGGCAGGGAGTTCCCTGGCTGAATTACATCTCGCGTGGGGAACTACCTGCTTTTGTTTGTTGCTGTTAGCCAGAGCCTCGCTGGTGCCGACAGCTCCCACCTGTCCTTGCTGATGGCGTCCTGGTCAACCAGTAGATTCTGGTGGATCTGTTTGTGAGTAACGTGAATCTAGCAGTGATCAGAGGGGAGAGGCTGCCTGGATGAGAAAACAGGACTGCAGAGGAGGAAAGAACAGGCAGAAAGAAAAAACAAGCCACCAAAAAGAAAAAAAAAAAACAACCAAATGACAGGAAAAAATGAAGAGAGATGCTGGCAACTGCTGAGTGACCCGGTTTTATGATTTTATGATTTACCCACCTGGAGTTCTGTGTTCAACTCTGGGGCCCCCAACATAAGAAGGACACAGACCTGTTAGATCGGGTCCAGAGGAGGTCACAGAGATGATCCGAGGGCTGGAGCACCTCTGCTGTGAGGAAAGGCTGAGAGAGTTGGGGTTGTTCAGCCTGGAGAAGAGAAGACTCTAGGGAGACCTTATTGTGGCCTTTCAGTACTTAAAGGTGTTCTATAAGAAAGATGCGGACAAAGTTTTTTACAGGGCCTGTAGTGATAGGACAAGGGGTGATGGTTTTAAACAGCAAGAGGGCAGATTTAGATTAGATGTAAGGAAGAAGTTCTTCACTGTAAGGGCAGTGAGGCACTGGCCCAGGTTGCCCAGAGAGGCTGTGGATGGCCCATCCCTGGCAGTGTTCAAGGCCAGGCTGGATGGGGCTCTGAGCAACCTGGTCTGGTGGAAGGTGTCCCTGCCCGTGGCAGGGGGGTTGGAACTAGATAATCTTTAAGATCCCTTCCAATCCAAACCATTCTATGATTCCGTGATTTATGGGCTGGTAAAAACCTTTCTTTGAAAACCTCCTGATCTGGGGGCTGACCTGAAGATTTTCGGCACACTTATGACCAAGTGTGCACCTGGGGACTGCAGGGTCAGCAGAGATTGCAGGGAGGGAAGAGGGCACGTGCAAGGAGCCGCGGGTCGGCTGTTCCCACTGTGCAGGTTGGTTTATAAAGCAACTGGAGCCTGCACTGATGCCTGAGGTCAGCACGTGCAGCCTGGCAGGCACCTTGTATGAGGGTGTATGTGTGTGTGCATGTGTTGTGAGACCATCCTGCCTTCCCCACCTTGCTGGATGGGTTTGGCAGCATCCTGCCTATTGAAAGCAAGATCCCAGGATGGAACAGGTTGAAAACATGGTTTAGACCATCTGCTCCCATCGCTACCTCTCTCCTGCCTTCAGGGCTTTTCTGAGAAGCTGAATTCAGTTTCCTTCCTACAGGATGTGCTGGGAGTGCCCTGCAATGTCTGGACCTGTCTCTATCTGTGATCTTACCTTCCCAGGGGTCTCCCAAGCATCCCGTGCCAACTAGCAGTTTATCCGTGATTCGGAAAGTGGTTGTGCTCAGGATACGGGCTGCACAAATAGTTTCAAAGCATCTATCCAGACATGCATCTTCTGCCATCACCTTTCTCAAACCTATGTGCGGCAAGGGACATTTCAGACGCAGCAGTCAGGGGTTGTCTGTGTGTCTAGCCGTGCTTTGGGCTGCCTGGGGTATGAAAGCAATCCCTTCCCCTGAATCATTTGGTGGCACACATACAACACAGCATCCATCTGGAGGATGCCATTGTATGTTGTTGGGGCTGGCACAGAGCACAGGACAGGTAGGATGCCCGTGCTAGGCGCCCGAGTAGGCGGTCTGTCTAAGAGTGTGCCAGCAGGAGAAGGCGACTGATTTCAAACTGATTCACATACCCCTCTCCCTCCCCCTTAATCCACACCCCCTTAAACACAACCGTCTCACTGCCTCCTCATCTCCTCAGCCCTTCGCTACGTGAGCTGAGCTGTGCTTTCCATTCGTTATCAGTTTCATCCACCTATTACAGCAACTTTTTATCTTGCATTTAGCTACTATCATTAGCTGCTTTCCCTTTGCCACAAGGTCTCCACACTCTTTGGTAACCATCCTTTAACCTGTTATAACCTCAATTGCTGCTGCTAAGACTTGGCTCTCTGAATGCTTGCTCTTCCCTGGCAACAGCTCACATTCACTCATCTTCCACTTTGCCACACAAGTTGGACATTTCCAAAAATCCTCAGTTTTAATCCAGCTGTGCTCCCACCTGCAACTCCCATGAACTTCAGTTACACATACTCCTTTTCCCAAGTTTCTGTTTCTTTAGCTCAGAAGAGCAATAATTAGGAAAACTTCATTTTGGCTACAAAGCCAAAGTACAGTACCAAACTCTGCCATTGCTCCCGGCAAGGAACACGAGGTAAATGCAGGTGGAGTTTTGGGCAGAAACGGATGGTAAAGCTTGGGTAAGAGGGTGGCTGGCATGTTTGGGTTTGTTCCCCACATCTGAGCAGGGCTGTAGCCTAGGGCTCCCATTCTGATCTTGCTTGTACTGGTGGAATTCAGATGCAGCAATGCTGATTCATTGGCCTCTGGCGTTTAAAAGGTGCTTTCAGTTCTTTAATCAAAGGCTGTGGCTAATGAGAGTTGTGCAGGATCTGGAAATGCCAGGCAGCGCAGGGAAACGTGCATCTGCAAGGAAGGGTGAAGGCATAACAACCTTCCTTTGTACTTGTTTAGCAATTTCTTATCAGCGTATCTGGAAGCGCACTATAAAGGTGGGTAAATAAGCATCTGCCTCTGCAGATCAGCAGCCCGGGGCGCAGACGGTGATATGGCTTGCCTGAGGCCAGCCAGCAGCTCAGTGGCAGAGGCAGGTGAGGGAGACTCTGTCTCTCTGTATCTTTTGTCTCCATTTCAGATTCTGACCCATTTTGCGACCTCAGGAATGATTGTAAAGTATGTTGTAAGTACACATTTTTATTCTAATAACATAATCGGTAGGAGTTACATCAAGGCATTACGTAGGTCTGCTGTTACTTCAAGGATAGACTACTTGGCTTGGTACATTCCTGGACATTACTGTTAGTTATTTTACAACATCATAAATACAAAAACTTTATAAATCAGAGAAGGCCTAAGTCTTAAAATGTTTAGTGAGCACTTAAAACGCATGGTCTGCTGCAGCAAAGGCACAGTGTCTGCAGTAATGCCCAAGCACTCAGCTCCAAGACCAGTCAGACCCTGGGAACTTTACGTTTCCAGTGAGTATGCTCATTGATGAGATAAGAAAAACCATTGCTGCAGGGTTTCATCATTTCCTTGTGTAGCCATTTGCTGTTTGTAACACGGACCTAGCCCTGAACTGCTGCCACAAGAAGCTACACGCTGCCTAACGGAGACGAAAAAATGCTGGAACAACGGTTTGGACTTGAGAAGCCAAGGAAACACCCATGAAGCAATCAGTTTAACATGGTTTCCTGGGGGGAAAGGCTTGTGAGAAGAGATTTGCAATATGAGGGAATGATGCTGATGAATGTTTTGGATGGGATTTACCCCACCTCACTTTAAATGCTCAAAAGTTAGCTTTCTTAATCAAAATTAGTCCATCTGGTCTTTTGCATAATCAGCGGATCCTAAGATATATAAGATAATTGCCATCTGCAAGTTCCTATTTCAGCTGATTGCTTGAGAGGTGACCAGCTTAGACTTAACCAGCTCTTAGGCCATCAGGTTGGTTGAGAAGAACTCCCCCTTCCAAGCCTCCAGGGCAACTAGAAAAATGAAGGAACAAAGAGTGGGAGAGGGAGGTGCACTGAGTTACCTGATCATTGATTTGGAGCTGCAATTCACATGGCGCTCGACCAAGTACCCCGACAGGCTAAGTATCCTGCTAGATGCTCTCCCTTCAGGTAAGATCCATGGTGCATCATGCCTGGGGCCTGGTCTTGACAACGATCAATGTCTCTCACGCCAAAAAACTTGAAACCCTCAAGTGACACAGTGCAGAATAATCTGCTCACAGAGCAGAAGTCTTCTCCTAATCCTTGTCAATCAGTAGTTGGCATTCTCTCTGAAACATGATTTCTAGTCTGTAAATGTTGAGAATTCATGGGCATACTGTGGCTCTTCCTAAATTGGGGAAAGGTTCAGTTTTATCCCAGCTCTTTCACTCTGGGATATGGTAAGGCAACCAGTTACAGTTGCTGTGCATTCAGTCCCCTTATCCTTAAAAACTGCTATTCATTACATTTACTGGATATTTCCTTAATTGTGGAAAAGACAAATAAGAGCACGTGATTTATATTCTTTTAAATAATTAGGCTAGTGCCAGCTCCCCACACGGAGCCGTGTGCAATGCTGTAATCCAGAGTGTGGGATTTGATTTCCTTCTCACTAACATGATTGAAGAGATGGAGTTGCCTTGTTTAACATAGAAAGAAATTCTGTCTTCAGTACAGCCCTAACTAGGTTTTTCTTCAAATGTTTTCTCTGAGCCTCCCTTCTCCCACATATTAAAGGCTTTTCCCTTGAACGCTGTGGTGCTTTCTTCACCGTCTAGCTGATGTGGCAGGGGCTATAGGTTGCAGCTGAGGGATCGCATTAACATGGGTGGTAAACCACTCACTTTGTAGCGAGGGTGCAGTTTCCATCACTCAGGTGGCCGGTAGTCCTCCCTTGCCTTCCACAATCCCCTCGGTGCCCACAGAGACAGACAACTTCTCTAATTCACTGGCAAAGCATCACAGAGCAGCTCAGGCCATGGGATATGGCCCAGGATGTCCGAGTGACACACAGGCAATCTCACATGAGGTCCAGCAGCTCTAGCAAGGATCTATACAAGTGTCTCCATGGTCAGAAGCCTAGGTAAACTGCAGAGATGACATGCCCAGAAGAAAAAGAGAATATAGCACCAGCTCAAGAGCAGCAGTAACAGGAAACAAGGCTGGGAAGCAAAACAGGAAAACAGACTTAGACTGTACTCCAGTTTGGAAACAGGAGATCCTACCCGGAGATCCCAAAGGCAGGCAGGAGTCATTGCACCAAGTACGGTACTTCCAAAAAAAAGTATAAAGCCACTGCTCCCACACCTTTCTATCTAAACTGGCTGCAAGGCAGTTAAGTTTTCTTTTGGCCAGGCTAAGTGAGAATAGATGCAGGACCTCCATGCCCATTTCTTTGCAATGTGTGGTGAGGTCAATGAAGAAAGGCTTTTCTAGCAAGAGTTGAAAAAAAGATTAAGCTGGCTTCTTACGAAGGACTCAAAAGCAGCTGTTCTTTGAGCACAGCCTGTGACTCAGGTAACATTGCTGTTGTTTCCCCAGTGCCAGGCAGATGAGCTTCTGTTCTGCTGGGATGAAAGATACTCTGGGTTCTCCCTTACTCTGTGTCAGATCCTTGGTTAGATGGAGGAATGTGCCAGGGCTGAGCCTCAAACAGTGGAGATGCTAGATGAAAGAGGAATAATGTAAGAATCAGACAGATAAATTTAGTCAGGGAATTCAGATTCTAAACATATTTAGGTACTCGGCCAATCCTTGGGATTTTGGTGGCATTTAATACCTCAAATACCTTTGCAAATCTGGATTGAATGGAAAGATGGTTTCCATTCATCATCTCATTATAAAGGAAATAATCATCAATCAAAACATCTTTACTTTTCCTGCCCACCTTTCTGATTATCTGCAAACATGCCCTGGTAAATCCCAGCTGGAGCACTATCTAAAAGTTGGTAAGTGTACCTTGAGAAAAGCCTGGCAGAGATCACGAAGGTCCAGGAGAGGTCAGTGTAGGGATTAAGATAGGATTTGTGTGTCTCTGATACAAAAAAGTACACAGTTTTGCCTTGCAAATTGCCCCTAATCCAAATGCAATCCCTCAGGGATAATTTATCGTGGTAGTTTTTATACTACAGCTAGGTAGCTTGCTTCCCCACACTCCCTAGCACTTTCCTCATGCACAGTTTTTAAATTTCTTATCATGTAGAGTGACTGCAGCAGAGCTCAGACAGGACGCTGCACATCCCTGCACGTGCCATTGTCCTCCACCCAGATGGACTCACTAATAATCACTGGGTGGCCACTTCCCTGCAGGAGCTCCCCTTACTCTGTCCCCCACATCCTCTTTGACAACGCTAAATCGCACCTCAACAGCAGTTGAAGATTGGTTTGCAGAAGTTAAGAGACGGAAACACCTTCTTCCCGTTCCCAGTGCCTCCCAGACAGCAGCAGTAGGACCTGAGTGCCACATTCCTGGGAGGCCACAACACTGCTGCCAGACCAGCAGAATTCCCTTGATTGACTGGAACAACCAATAACGCACCCAAGGCCCAGAGCCTACGCTTCACTCTTCACAACTTGGCCCCAGTCCAGCATACAACCTTCCAAAGGCTCTGTCCAGGCAATGTGGCTTGAGGATCAGGGCCCTATTTTATAGAAATTGTGTATTGCTTTACAAGTATGAGGGACTGTAACCCTCCAGTCTGATCTTGATGCTTTCCTCTCTTAGCTTTTATGGCCAGGATGCATTTATGTACTGCTTTGTACATGAAGTAGTCTTCATGTGTTTTCCTTGGGCCTCATCTTACTCATTCCAGTGCTTTCCCCTATGTGTCATCCTTTGTCTGTGTTTAGATCCTTTCATCCATCTCCCACAGAAGGATTTGTGATCACTCATTTGCACCGTGGGTCCTCCTCATGGGGGTTAGCCCATGGACCTGCTAAAAATGCTAGATGCTAGGGAGATCCAAAGGGATGCTGAAGGTCTCCATGTGCTCCGTTATCTCCATTTCTAGATGGGATCATCAATAATTACTGGATAGGCACTGCCCTGTAGGAGCTCCCCTCGCCCCACCCCTGTGATCTCTTTGGAAATCCTAACGGTATCACATCAGAAGCCTCTTTTCCTTTGTTCACTCCAGGTTCTTTATCCACTACCCTTCTTGCACTATACAAAATCATCAGGGGTCACAGATTGCAATCCTTACGCTGACAACCCACTTGTGAGGGATTTCACCAAAACCTGCACAAATGTGTGCTTCTGAAAGATACCAAAAGACTTTCCCAGCGGGCTGCAGGCCCTGAGGACCTTCAGGAGATGCTGGGTGTATCAAGAGGTGAGGTCATCATGAATGCCCACCTGCCCAAGTCAACCCTAGACGGAAATGGCATAAAATTGTTTTTGATCGTGTCAGTCTGCCTCCTTATTTTTGGAAGGCATTCACAGATCAGCTGCTTTCTCAGCTGTTGTCGCCCTGGAGTTGATTGTTTTGCCCTGTAATTTGATGAATGCTCCGATTCCAAACCCAACCATACCAGCTCCTCCTGGCATCTATCCAGGACCTGGCAGAGTCCATGGACTTTGGACTTAGCCCACTGTCACTTCTGATTGAAGATCTCTTGCTCTGCCATTGAGTATTAGTGAGTTAAACCCATGTGAAGCCCATGCCAGTGTTCAATACCAAGATGACAGTCGTGACAGACAGGTGGATCTAGCAAGTGCTAGATATGACGTCTTTGGCCATATGTTCTCTTTTGATGCAGCAAATCACTGTCATCTGGATTCCCACCTTCCAGAATGACTGCCATCTCCTTCGCCTACAGAAATATACTGCCAGCACCATCTCCTTCCCTCTGTGCACTAAATTTGGATATTGGCAATCTCTACAACAGCCGCCACATGGGACAAGGCAGCATACTAACATGGAGACCTGGTGTTTGTCCTTGTGAAGTCTTTCTTTCCTCTTTCACGTGGCTTTGGCACTGGAGCTCGAACAGGTGCTGGTCGTATCCCAGCGTTCCACCGGGAGCTCTGGGCCAGGGTCTTTGCTGCTGCTTTGGCGGGCAGGTTCCCAGTTGACTGGTGAGTGGCCCAGCTGGGACGAACTGGTGGTTTTGGAACAGACTCAAGATCTGCAGAAAGTGATAACTAGGAAGAGAAGGCAGTTAAGTATCATATCATCCCAACAGCTTCAGAGGGACTGAAAACGCTGGAGTCCACTGAGCACTTCCATAAATTCTATACGTTCTATATACATTCTGTAAATCATATTCCTAAATGATATCCCTAAATTATATTCCTAAATGATACAAGCATAATCTGCATTATTTTCAGTGACCTGTGCTCTGGTATAAGTTTACCTTAAGGACAAAAGGACCCAATTAGAAATTGATGCTAATAAAGCCAAACCCACATTAATTGATTCTCCACATCAATTCATATGTTAATGCACAAATTATCCCCCGTGCATATGGCTGTGACAGATCCCAGTGTTGCTTGCTGTTTGAAGTCTCGCAGTGTAAAGGATGAAGTTTATTTTAGCATACTGTTCAATGAGCATTTTACTAAACAGTATAAAAATTAAGCAAAAAACCCCCCCCAACTTAGCAACACAGTGATTGTTTATTCCTTGACAAGGATCCCAAATATTCAAAAAGCGCAGGTTCTGTAGACCAACAGGTTTGGCTTTTTTTAACTGATACAAATTATTTGGTAAGAATAGTGAACAAACATTAACAAAACCAAACATTTACATAGCAACTCATTAAAAAGCAATATGGGTAGATAGTCTTATGTGAAGCTAAGTGTCCATAGTAAAATGGTTGTGCAGAGAAGTCAATACTGTTCTGTAATTCCTGCCCGCCTGTTTCCCCCTTCCATTATATGAATTGGCAGCAGTGGCAGATGTATGGTGCTTCATGCGTAATTGTCTCGTTATAAATAAGCGATCCAGCAACTGCTGAATATCAACCTAAAGAAAGGCCAGTGATTATACAACTGCCGAAAGTGGTCCAGGATCTTAGCAGTACTTGATGCGTGACAGTGATAAAAGCAGCTGCAGTTTTTCTGTCCTAGTGAGAAAAGCCCAATGCTATAGAAGCAGTAGTAATTGCAGCACAGTTCTCACTATTCCTTGCTTTTCAGCTCCTGTGTTACGGGTGGTTCGGGTTTAGAGCCCAAAGAGACAGATAGGCATAGACTGTTAGAGTCAGGCTCTGCCTTTAGCATGACATATATAAGCTGAGTTTGAATATGCAAACATTATACTGAGTTATTTTCACTTTCAGGAGTACTCCCATAAAGTTCAACAGGATTTCTTGTATGAATAAATAAAATTCAAAATAAGGTTGGCAAAATATAGGTGGTATAAATATACACAGGACAGGACTGTGTCTCAGTGCTGAGAGCCCTGGATCTTCATGTGGGCTGTACCCACCCAGTACATAAATGCAATCCAATCTCAAAATGCCAATTCCCTGTCAATATGTCATAGGAAAATTTACTCCTGACTTCAAATGCTGCAATCTTACTACCTTAGGATATAGGCAGTGAGGCAAGAATGACTGATGCTGTCAAAAAGATGTTATATAGTAAGTACTAAAAATAAGTCAGTAATTCAGGAACAGCTGTGAGGGTGGAGCAGTGTCTCGAACAGAAACGAGCAGACAGCCTGAAAGGCAAAACCAGCTCCTAATTGCTGACATTGCAGTCATTTGCAAAGCTGTCAAAAGCATCAATCAAATTTAACTTCCTAATAAAGTATCTGGCAATTTTGACATTTGGGCATGAGGCTGCCTCTTCTGCTGAGAAGCTGCAGAAGACTCCTCACTGGGAGTCCTCAAGGACTTGTGTAAAGGACACTGCTGTGGCAGCAGTGACGCCTGCGAAGGGACCTGTAGGACCGGAGCTCAGAAATCACAGCAGGGCAGCACAGCTCCATGTCAGGGTGAACAGGAAAGATGATACAGCGGCCCAAAACAGCGATCTGGTTTCCATGCCCAGCCTGGTAAAAGCTTGGAGAAGTCACCGAACCCGTTGCATTCTTCACTTTTCTTTATATAATACCGGGACAGTAGCTGCTGAAGGCAATGTGGGCATCAAGGTGGTATAGACAAACCCTAAAGCCTTGATCCAGCAAGGTGCTTAAAGAGATGGTTAACACTTAAACTATACGTGTCCTCAGAGTAAGGCATTTCCCTGGGTAAAGGCAGAGCAGGTATTCCCTCCCCACTGTAGAGACATGGGGGTTGCATGTGCATTCGTAAGAAAGAATGTGGCCCTCCATTCACAGACTTAATTAACTTAATTTATTGTAATTTACTATTTATTGTAATTTAGCTAATTTACTTTAATTTATTCTAAATTAAGTGTAAGCCTGGTCACATTTTATGCTACTGTTTCCATGATTACTAATAAACTCCAAAACCTCACAAGTTTACTAGGAGGAGAACTGATTCACCACATGCAAACGTGGAGCCAGTGGATGTAATTCCAGAACTCAGGTCATCACCTTAATTATGTGTTTCTTCTATTTTGGTCTGCTGTTGTTCAGCCTCCTGAGCTTGGAGCTCCATATAATAGCCCTTTTCACATCTTCATTGTTGGATGTAATATACTTTATTCTCACCTACTTTCTGCACTTGGATTATTGATCTATTTAAGAGCTTCATTTTAATTTGACTTGATGTCTGCTTGCTTGGGGCACTTATTCTTTCATCACAGTCTATTCTTCTTCTAAGGATTTACCAAAAGATTTGAGCATTAAGCCTCTTTACTTGGACTTGATTAAATAAGAGTCTTTTCACAGGTCTTCATTTCAACAAGGTTTCCCAATGCTACCTTAATAATAAATAGAAATTAATTTTGGATTATTCCTAGCGAGTTACATATATATTCTTTTCCTATGCATCAGCCTACCATAACCTAACCTTTACTGTCATGTAGTTTTGTAGTCATTAATGGCCAGCGTAACAGCAGGCTCAGAGAATAAGAAACACAGCTCCTCTACTGAAATTTGGACAACTCTAAACTCGAGAGAAATACAAGCCTATTTTCAACGTAAAGGTCTCGAAAGAGTGACACAGCAACACAGGCTACCCCAGATTTTTAATACAAAGAGAAGCCAGTGCTACCAAGATTGCATAGCACGAAGGCACGGAGCTCTGTTCTGGGCTGGTGTCATCAAGGTGTAACCCCCATGGGCTTCAGGACACTTGCCCCTGGGTTAGGCTGTCCTAACTGCCTACGAGGGACCAAGGGAGGATGGCGGACCTGTCAGGCCTTGGCAGCAGGCAGTGGCTTTAAGACTCTTCCCAGAGCTTTTTGTGGGGTGAGAATTCAGTACCCACTAACTCTGTGTGCTCCCTCAGACATCTGTCTGTGAGCATTTTGTGTCAGCTAAATGCTTTCTGGTGACTATTTGCTACAGGAATAATAACGTCCCTTTTAAACTGTGAGCAGCCAACAGAAGGTGACGCACACATACACACTGTTCAACCCTGTACTGCTGCAATTTGTAGCAAAAACTCTCACTGACACTGTGCAGGAGGGTGTGGACTTCATGGTGGGAGTCAGACCAGGTGCTTGTGCCTTCCTGACTGGGGGCTGCGGGTTAAGTAACTTCAAAGAACACATAACTTTCCTAATATCTCGGGAAAGAAAATGAAGTTCACCTCTTTTTACCCCAAACTAAGATTCTTTCGCTTCTAGACTGACAATAAAACAGCTTTAAATTTGAAACGGGAAGCCGTGGTGGAATGAAATCATGTAAGGGTGCTCTGATCTAAGGGCTACAGAAGAAGCCATTATAGAATGGAAATTGTAAGACACAGGCTGAATAACTTTAATTATATTTTCCATTCTTTAACACTGAGTGAATCTATTTCCTTGCAAACAGGCTGTATTTGGGTCAGGAGAATGCCTCCCAATCTCGGGAGACAATGCCTCTCTTTTATGTAAACCTTCTTTAGCTCAACTCACATGCATTCCCTGGCTTTCATTGCTTAGGAAACACGCTTCCAGGTCCGCAAAAACCCCCGATACGCTTGTGAGCACGTCCTTCTTCTGGGAGTTATTTGTTGCCGTATCTACAAAAGCTTAGACTCACGATGCTTTCTGGAAGCCTGACTTCCCTAGACTCCTTTCATGTGAGGATGCCCTATTTTACCAGCGATGAGCACAATGAATCCTCAGTATTAAGACCTTGGGGCTGCTTGCTTAGGCTCAGCGCAATGAACAGAGAATAAACTAACATCAAACTGCAACGATCAAAAGTTGCGAGCGCAGAAATGAAGCTTTGGGAAGAGATGCAAGTGTCGAAAGAGAATTGACCCAGTGCTTTGTAAAGCATGGAAATGGGGCTGTCGGGATACTGTGCAGTAAGCAACGTGGGGGAAGAGCAGATAACAAGGTCACCGTCTGCGTACAGACAGTTGCTGTCCTTTTCCCACCGAAGGCAGATGGACTATGTCTAGGCTGCAATGAGAGATTGGCCCCGGAGCAGCCAGACATGGGGTGCTTTGTGTCCTCCTTCTGCCCAGGGATCTCCCTCAGGGACAGGCAGCAAACGTGCCCGGCAGCCTACTTACAGCAGGAGCAAAGCTTCACAGTTGCCGAAGCTAAGTAAAAGCTCTGAGCTAGAATGTTCCTGGGTGTACCTGACACTGGGCCCCAATATAATTACAAGCTGGTGATACTTGCCAGTGCTTTTGCCTTCGGGAGCTTATTAGATCCATGACCCGCTCTCTTTTTTTTCTCAGCCGCCTGCCGGCTAAGGTCTGGGGTCTCCCCTCCTCCTTTCTTTCTCCTGCAGAGTAGAACAGAATGGTATTAAGAAGTGCTATGGAGTTGGTTCCCTGGGGATGAGAAAAAGAAAATCCCTTAGGATATTGCCACCCGAAAAGACATGGTTTAAGATAATATATTTTATCTTGCACCTGGAGCAGACTAAGAGCGCACAATCAGATACCGTGGCTCAGAGGAGGGTGGTAACTTGCTATTTTTTAAGTTACGATAACTTTATAGCACTCAAACACATGCCCTTAGCTCAAGACTTACTGATTTAAGCTAAACCCACATAACATGTTACATCAGCTTAGGGGAATTCACAGAAAGGCAAGATTAGCTACATCAATTTGAGAGTTTTTAGTGAAGTCCATGTAACTTGTAACATAAATAAGGCTAGAGGACTGCCCCTCCAACAAGTTAGTTATTCATTGTTTCTATAGCCAAATAATTCTTCTTGTATATGTGTGTGTATATAAATTTATAAATTTATATGCAGCTATTATTGAAGTCAACACAATTAACTGGCAGAACAGGAATATTCCGGGCTGTGAAAATTAAGTGAAGTACGCTGGAACATGGCCAGTTGTCACATTTTTGCAATATCAGGAGTAAAATCCATACTATGAGGAAGTTTTTTAAGAACTCAGGCAGGTTCCTAAACACATTTGCTCTGAAGGTGTTCATTCCCCTTCCACATTCAAATTCTGCAATACAGAATTAGTGAATTTAAAGCAGCAACTCTGTGTGCCCGGTGAGCGCATCTCGCAGCTCCATCCCCAGTGTCTCTGGGCTCCTGGAAGGCATGCTAAAAAGCACAGTACAAATACAAAATGATGAATATAAAGGGAGGAAACAGACTCTAAAAGCAGCATTTATCCTATAAAGAAGAGCCACACCACGTAACACAGACATCCTCAAAAGCAGCCAACACCAGCACGTATCTGGTTTTCACTTGTCCCAGACCAGCTGCAGATCAAGAACCATAAAGACAAATCAGGCATTATTTCAAATAGCAAATTGAGGGCCGTCTGTTTATAAAGGCTTCACTAACAGTCAAGTGAGAAAATTCAGTCCAAAATATTACGATGGGGAATGAACTGGTCATCTTGGTGGACTTGGCAGTGCTAGGTTAACGGTTGGACTTGATGGTCTTAAAGGTCTTTTCCAACCTAAATGATTCTACGATTCTATGACCTTTAGATAGAATACAGACCTGGCCTTGTGGTCCTAAATTAAGACATTAACCTCTGTTGCTGTATTCTAGTGTCCATGCTCGTGATGTCAGAGCATCCCCCTGCAGCAGGTCACCACCATGATCTTACTTCAAGGTCAGGAAAATGTAAGCGGTGAGGATGAGTTTCTCAAGGCTGCAAAGGAAAAGGGCAGCAGAGCCGAGATAAGGACGGCAGGTCTCTCACTCCCGGTGCTAAGCTCGGTGTTTCGCACCCCGCTTTCCTCCCTTAAGGAACGTTTTTAATTCCCACAAGCCTAACAGGCAGAGAGTACCGGGCTGGCTATTCAGAAACGTGAAAAGCAAGAGACAAGCGTTAGGATTTGGAAGGACAGCGAAACACCATGCCCTTCTCACGCAAGTGAGCCCTTTTTTGTCAGAAACTGGGCCCAGGCTGCTGACAGAACAATTACTGAAAGTAATTATTTTCTCGTTGGGTAAACACTGCAGCACAATATGCAACTGTTTTTAGAGCCGGCCTATGTCCATAAATTATCTAACTGAATTAGTGCTGGCTTCCAGAAGCGTGAGCTGGTTAGGGATGGGGGAAGGAGCTTGCATTTTGGCTGAGCTGTTGTCATGAGAAGTAGCAGGGGTCTTTCTTGAGGCATAAGGACACAATCTTGGCGGGGGTCCAGCGCTAGGCTAGAACCGGAATTCGTTATTCATCATAAAGTGGGAGGCAAATCTTTTGATTTATTGGCGACAAGCAGCACAAACACCAGATGACTTCCAGCAGAACTGCACATGCACAGACTGAAAGAAACGCCCCTCCTGGTCCTTTTTAGGCAGATCAGAGTCTCACAGAAAATTTGCTAACTTCGTTCCACACTTTAGAGAAAAACCTTTCACTTCAAGTTTGCAATATTGCTTTGTGCCCAAAGAGACAAATCCATCCTTGCTGGTCTCTGTTTGGTTTGGGTATAAACAAAAACCTAGCTGGACAATTCAGGCAGAAAACAAACCAGACCTACCAGAAATGATCCTTATGATAAATTGCATACATATGAGCAGCAACACCGAAAGTCACAGCTATAATTCTGCCGAGGGATTTTGGTAACCCCTTCCAGGCAATTTGTAATTCAATCCCTGTCTGTATCTCTTCTCTCCTCTGTCGCCTCACCACTCCCTTGACTATGCAGCTGATCATTGCTATTCTTAATTTCACTGCTCAGTGACTATGAAGCTTTTCCCACACTTTCCCATCTAAACCAAATAACCTCTCAGTGAACTTATTCGGGGATCTCTGTCCCATCTCCTTCATGCTGCAGTGATGTTTGTTACTGAGGCTCTTGGGTGCCATTCAGTTTTTATAGTACGAGCTCATGTCTTTCTGAGCAAGTAGCAAAAAAATCCATCAGAAAAAAAAAACAGTCAAGTTTCAGTTATCATCCAGATTGCAAATGAACAGCATTCAGCCATTTTGGGGGCACTACCCAGCTGTGGCACAGTGTTATAGTTCTTCTCCCCAGTGTCATGAAGCACGAGCACTGTCCAGGCCAAACCCTTGCCCAGTTGCTCTATAGAAATCTGCTTATTTATTTTTCAAAGGTAAATACCCAAATATAGCCTTATAGCCCGAAGTATATGTTTTGTGTCACCTCCTTTAGGACTCCCTTCAACTCTGCTCCCCTGCATAACTGAGAAGTGACTGTAGTTTGTTACGTTCCCATGTTTCACTCTTTTTGGCTAAGCAAGGGTAAGTTCCCTGCTATGAATTCACAGCAGTGTAGTTTTGATACGGCTGTGGAAGAGAGCGTGTAGCTAATGACTCCTCTCAAAAGGCCAACAAAGAAACAGATGACAACTCTGCCATTTAAATGACTATTTCAGCTGCAGCATGGACGCCCTGTTACAACGAACAGAAGCGTTCTTACCTCTCTTTGGACCAGAAAGCAAGTGCAGAGTGAGGTCCAGCTCAGAGGAGATTTTAACCAGGTCCAAGAGCTAGGAAAAGCTTTTTTTTTTGTTACCTCTTAAATTCTGCAAAATTTAACCTGACATTAGGCAGATTAACTTTGATTCAAAGAAGTAGCCAGTGACTAGTCTCACACATTGCTTTGATGACGGCGTCAGGTATTCCTTTGATGTAATCTTGTTTATTCACAAAGAATTTTCTACAGGTCCGGTTTTCCTCAGCACAGCAGACCTCAAATGGAAAGAATGGTTTGTTGGCTCACAGCTTTCCAGTCAACCTGCTGGCTTACAAGTGCTCTCTGTACTTCTTCTCCCTCAGCCATCACTTTGGCTTTCTGTTGCTTTTCTGCAAGTTCTGCTGCATCTTTTAACACATGCTCATGACCTCAAGAAAATACTTGTTCCTCTCTATATGCATTCAGACTGCAGCAAAACCCATTTCCTCTCCCAGACTACCTTTGCAAAACCCTGTATTTTGGGAAATCACTCCTATTGTTTTAGGAATCTCATTTTACATAGATTTCATTACTTCTGACATTCATTTTACATGAAGAGTGGTTGTTATGCCCTTGAGCTCCAAGAATTCATCTAATCTGAAGAATAACTATACCTAACAGAGCCTGGGGGGGTCAGAGATTTTTATCTTGGTTCTCTGTTCTACTTTACAACCCTTTACACTGGTCAGGCAGGGTCTGCCTGAGCCTGTAGGCTGCACTGAGGTAGATCATCTTGCATAGCATTCATATGAGGTTCCTAGCTCAACCGACCAGGTACTCACAGTTGGCTGGCCTTCATCAGCCATCCAAAACAATGCTTGGCATCACAGAGGGGCACCCTGACCACTTTGCCATTGTGCTGCCTTTGATAGGCAACCTACGCCTGCCCAAGCCACCCATTAGCTGCCGCCACCACCTCCACCGAAAGCCTGCACTCGAGGAACACTCGAGCGTGAAAGGTGGTGTCTCGCTGCTCCTGCTGCGGACAGGGAGCCAGGCGAAGTGCTGAAGACCCGATCCCTAGGCAGCTGCCTAGAAGCAAAAGATGAAGGACGCAATATAGAGCCTTAGTGGGAGGACTTCTGTGAAGGGGCTGCAGAGGGGACTCTGTCGGCAATGTGTCCACAGAAAAGCAGCAGCAGAATATCATTATGTTAGTGGGAAGCTGGGTCAGCACCTGAAATGGCACACCTGTGTTGCTGAATAATCATTACAGATGAGACTACGCACTAGCAATTACTTTCAGCTTAAGTGATATTAAAGGGAGATCCTTGATAAACAAGTGAATCTCACAGAATTCATTTCTCTCCTTGCAATAATCCTCTATAATTACGGATAAATGCCAGATTTGCTAGAACATTCGGCATTAAAATATTCTTCATTGCACAAATGGATACAAGCTCAAATCTCACTTAGGAGAAAACAGTCAGTGTGCTTACTGTATCATTAGCAACTCAGAATCATTTGCATCTGGTTGTCAGCTGCATCTACAGCTCATTGCTGGAACAAGCAACTTTTAAACTCTTTAAACAAGGCTTGTCCCGCTTTTGATACTGGGTCATAGCCAGCACAAGGGAGCCCTAAACCTCACAGAAACCTTGGGGAGCCACTACACAGAAACATTTAGCACAGCTGAAAAATAATATCAGGACATTCATTTGCAACAAGAGGCATTCTGTTGAAATATTTAGTTAAAAGCCTCAAAGAACTCTACCCAAAATGGTGCTAGAGTTTGGAAACATACCACAGAAAGAGGGTGAGGTGGAAACTGGAAAGCTCTTTGAAGTAGTGCACTATCCTAGGACTAGGGGACGCGGATTAAAAAATGATTCATGAAAGGCTTTTGCTCAAACACTGGGAACTTTGTGGAACACCCCGGAGGAGTGGTGGGTCCACATTGAGAAAGAGCCTACGCAAGTGCACAACTGCTTAGCCAAATAATCACTCGGCTGGGGTAATTCATGGGTTGATTGTTCCTGTGCACAGGGCTAATCTCAGCTCTATCAGTTATTTACTTAAAGTACAATCTGGATACTTTCATTGTGGCTCAATTGGTTCCCAAGGTTTTTGTTGGCACAGTGAAGAGGAATCTCCTCCTCTCTGCACATTCAGTTGGGTGAGAGTCTGTGCAGTCCTTTTCACAGGGACTCGCATAGGAACTAGGCAACGGCCAAGCTAATCCATTACCTGTTCACCAGGCTCAGATTAATGATAGTATTACCAGTTTCACATGTTACTGCACATCAGCTGAACTGAGGTAACTGCTGTGAGCCCATGAAAAATGAGAAGTGGTATTAACAGAGACTTAAATGAGAAATGGGCCAAACACTGCACACAGGTGACTACTGCAGCCTCCTTGCTATTGCTCCTACTGATGCTTGTTAATGCACAGAAATTTGACCACAGATCTAAGATTTGAAAATATCTGATGCCAGATGTGTCAAAGGAAAACATGGGGCAGTCCTAACACAAGTTGATGTGCAAAACTATACTTTGGGGTGGAAATGCCTTTTTTTTGCCAGTTGCTGACCAGATAATCCTGGGAGCCCAAGAACTGATGGATCTAGGCAATCTATCCCAGGCAGCGTAACTACAAATACTATTCATTACTTAAATGTTCTATAGTACATACATACTCTTACACCTGCACTCCCATTCAATCATCTAAATCTCTTTTCAGCCAGAAGATCCTTGAAGTGATGGAATTAGATTTCATTGCAATTAATTCATTCTTCCTCTTCTGTGCAAAAAATGCAGATTCCTCTCAACCTTGCAGCTTTATTTAAAAACTCTTGAACAAACTCTTGTCCTGATTCTTTCCCTTACAGCTGTGTAACATCCCCAGAAGTTACAGCCTATTTTATAGCCAGCCACTAACAAGCTGTGCCCATGCTCTGCACTGAAAGGACACAAAGTAGTGCAGCTGCCACAACAACTGGACCAAGATCAATACAAGAAAAGCCAAAAGAGTAGCAAAGTGGGTTTGCAACCAGGTTGCGAACTATAAGGCTTCCAGGCAGCTTGAGGCACAGGCAGAGTAAGCTTGCAAAGGACACAGACATACCCTACGTCACAGAAAAAGCAAAAGTGAAGAGATCAATCTCTTACGCCTGCCTAGCCTGCTCGATGGGGTCGTAGTTGTCGAGGTAGTTGAATCGGACAGTGTCTGTAGGATGCCTGTCTGATGAACGCCATGGTGGGAGCTCTTTTTTCTCCTTGTTTGTCCTCCTTCCTAGTATGGAATGTTTTGCCTCTGGGACGTTGCTTCTTACTGGTTGCACATCAATAACTACAAACTCATCCTTTGAAGGAGTCTAATAAGAGAGATTAAAAGAAGAAAATAGATTTTAGCCTATGATGAAAATGAGATTTATTTTGCTTAACTTTAGACTTCTAAGAATTGCTTATTGACTCAAAATTAGTCTCTCCAGGCTCCATTATGGTCAATGGACAGAAATAGGCACCCTGACAGTGCATGTCATCGCCCATGTCCCAAAATCTGTATTAAGATGAGCTGAGCTGCTTTTGAGATGCATTGGCTTCTCTCTGTTGACTACAGAGAGAGTCTACGGGGCAGTTTGGTTAAAATTAGAGGGCTGAGTTTTGAATTCGGGGCAGACGAATCCCACCCTCACAGCCCCACAAACCAGGCATGGCATCAATGAATCTCAGGAGAAAGCAATGGCTATTGTGTAATGCTCTACCTCTCCAAAATGGCCCTTCCGCCTTTGAAGAAGAGAGAAAGAGACAACACCAAGGACTATAACAGGCATAATGGGTGCTTTTTTCCTTTCCACCAGGTAAAGTGACTCATAAGCGTCAGCAGGGATGATGCTGGGTACCCCACCTCTGCTTATCAGATTGAGGCAAGCTATCGTATGCTCTATAAACTGGGGGAAAAGAGAGGGGACCAGCCTTGAGTGCTGGAGAGGGCAATTTAGAGGATTACTCCAGAACACCCTGTAGGGTAGCAGAGTGAGACCTTGGTGATTGCTTCTTCTAACCAGTGAGGTTTTCACTTTCCCCCTACCAGGGATGGATGACGGGAAAGTAGAGCACATGGCAACACATGAGTTTAAATTCTAATTTAAAATTATGTATCTTCCATTTTACTAGTGGGAGATTACAGAAAGATGAAGAGGCAAAGGGGTTAGGAACCCAACCAGCCCAGTTTTCCCACTGGCCCCAAACATCTCTAGAGGTGGTGGGTATGTACCTTCGGTCTCGTGACGTGCAGCTCTTTCACCATCTCAATGTAATGTTTCTTCCAGATTCCTTGCTCAAAGGGTGTTGGAGAGAAGTTGATATACCAGCCAAAACGTAGGCATTTCAGCATCCAGAGCTGATCCAGTTCAGACAGGTACTTCCAGTACCAGCTCACCTATGAATGCCCAGTAAGTTGAAAACCCTGGGGTTTCAAGCATCCAAGACTGCAGCTAGAGACTTCCGTGCTGTGGATGTAATTCCCCTATGTCCTTAAACTAGTACAATTCTTCAGCACTGTTTATGCTCCATTTAAACCTTTCATTAAACCATTTAAACCATTCAAGGTCTTCATGACATGCTCAGTGCCTAAGTGTTAGCTGATCTCCAGCACAGCATGAAATATTCCAAAAATCACGGGCCAAGAGGAAATATTTCAGCTTGTTTTGAGCAACTTCCTGCACTTCTACTCAATAAGCATACAGTAGTTGGAATAAACCTTTTGTTTCCACTGAGAAAACAGCACCAATAAACTCCCCAAGTCTGACAGACCCGTTCTCAACATTTTCTTCCTACTCATGTTCTGCTGTTATACTCCATCACACAGTCCCCTTGCGTGCAATGCTTCTCCAGCTTAAAGACAAACATCATCTATGGGCACTGCCACGCTTATAATAGCAGCTGTCCGATGATATGACACAAGTAGCACTGTAAAGAGCTTTCTTTCAAAGTAATTTCCTAACCTGTCTTCTCCCTGCCTGTGAACTAATAGTGTGAGTTGCATCCAAATAAAACATGGAATACTGGAGAAAGATAGTACAGCAAGCTTTAACAAGCTGAGATTTTGATATACTCATAGTAGTACATGGAGCAGTATGTTAGTCAGTAATAATGTCACCAATACCTGAACTTACTCATTCAGAACTACTTTGGGCATCACCTCACAGCACTTTATCTCATGCAAACATATTTTTGGAGTCTTAGCCACTGTACTCAAAAGACTGAAGCCCTAGCCACTGTGCTCAAAAGCACATCTGTAACTTCTCTGCTTCTCCACATCCAACACTTTACCCTCAAGCATTTTAAAAGATCTGTTTTTCTTAAAGCGTCATGTGCAGTTCTTTGCAACTAGCACAAGCCAATACTTTTCAAGGCAATTAATGATTCTGCACACAGTGCAAGGTGCTTTAAAAGAACATGATTTTCAGAAAGTACCAGGCCTCCTTCTTCAGAAGAATCAGTCTTGTAAAGTGCCACAAATGCCTTAGAGCTGAGCACCTAAAATTACTCTTCACTTTTGTAAATCTTGGCCACTCTGGCTTAATTTAGGATCTGTGGAAGCATTGCATTCGATCTCATACAAGCGTCACTAAGCATTTGGCACCAGGCTGCCAAGTCAGAAGACATCCTTGCATTATGAAGAACAGCACTGGTATGTCTTTGCTGAAAACTAGTCCTGTTTCCTTGTTTTTAACTAGCTTGACCTGACCTTCTGAACCTTAGGTACATGTTGGCTTTTTTACCTGTGCACATCGACAGAGGCTCCGTGGGTCCAGGAAGGAAAAGATGTATAAAGACAGGACTCTAGGAAGCCTTGTGGTAAAATCTAGAGCCTCGGTGGGGACTCGATCCTGTAGCTGCTTGGCACAGAATTTCTGCTGTGACGGGGAGCAGCGTTCCAACAGGTCCACCAGGATCCTCCGCCTCTGCCCATCTGTCCACTTGTCAAACTGAAAAAAGGAGTTTCAGGTTCTGAGAAACCGGAGCTTCAGCTTCCTAAAATAAAGCACACATTTAAGGCAAGGGAAAGTGCATAAGCAGCAGCTTCTGGTGACTCATTCAAGAGCAAAGCACGTAGGAACTGGGAACAAATGGAGAGGCTACATTAAAAGAAACACTGAAGCCACATAACATATGATTTATAATGCTCAAAGGATCCAGGATGGCCTAGTCCAGGACACACTCACGCTCACAAGACTCTTTGCTCCTGGGACCAGCTTCGAGACTTGGCTTCACTCATGGAAAGGAGGAGACTCAGATGTGCTTACAGGACCACGTCCCAAATTACAATGAGTTCACTGCTGATTCCTTGTCTATCGTGACACTTCTGTGGCCCCCACTACTGCAATATCTGAGTGCCTCACAATTTGTAAAGTATTTGTTCTCACAATCCCACTGCGTAGGAGGGAAATCCCCACTACAGAGTAGCGGAGCAAAGAGAAAGTAAATCAGCTGCCCATGTCTCACAAGGAAAGTCTGCGGCACAGATCCGGCAGCACAGTAACAAAGATTTTTCACAGCATTTCTATGCTTATGACAGGTATCTAAAGAGGAGTGGGACGAAATGAGCACTTAGGTAACCACACAAGCATGTATCGCTTTGCTACGATGGCAACAACGCTGGCTTGAGCGGAGTGGGGCAGAGCTGTGTAAACAGGGTGAGAGCAACGGTGGGGTAGCTGGTGTGTAACTTGTGTGGATAGCAGAGGAGGGAAAGGGCCCTGTCAGCAGGAATCTCCTGGGAGGAGACTGACCTCATCACCACAATCTGTGCAATCTGTCTCAAAACCTGCAAGAGCAGTCCTGGCTGCGAGGGCAGCGGGAGTGCCAGGAGGGAGGAAATGTCAGAGGACCCGGCATGGTTAAAGACGGCTTTCTGGAGGTGAAATACGGATTTTGGAGAAGTCCCGCTTCATCCTGCTTCCTAGCACAGCAAGAGCAGACTCGACCCAAACTCACCTTCTTTTCAAAGGGAAAACTGAACTGTTTGGGGAATTCCCCTCTTTGGGGAATGCTGCTTTTCCCTGTTTGTTTCTTTCTCACGCGTCAGCCGTCCCCAAAACACGCACTCTGCTTTCACAGGGTTGTTTCCTGAAGCCAGCTTTCCACAGCTGACGACTTGCTCTCCACAGGTCAAATCACAGCACATTCATTTTTGCACTTAACCTCAGGGCATTTGAAGTCCTTATTTAAATGTGACCTCCAAAAATTAAAAATAATAAGCAAAAACACACATTTCTTCCAATATTTTTTCTTATTATTGTGGGTAAATGCTTTAATGTCCAATGTCTCTTCCTTTCCCTTTCAGAATAAAACAGACTAGAAATTCAGATATTTTTTTTTTTCTCTACTTCCCTCCCAGAAATCTATGGTCAAGTAGAGGACAGGCAGAATAATAGTTTAAAATATACTGTGCAGATGAAAAGTAATAGAGAAGTAATTTCTTTCCAGATCACTTTAAAGAACCCTTTGTTTCTTTCTTTACTTTTACTTGGATGTATTTAATTCCAACACTGGAGAATAAACTCTAAGAAGTAAATAGCTCTTCTCCTTCTTGCAAACACCTCTACGAGACCTTCAGTAAGGTGAGCATGAAGAAAGGGTGGAATTGGCATTCCTAAGATCCCGGAGAGATAAAAAGCCAAATAGAAGAAAGCTCCCAAATGTCCATGCCTTTTCAGATGCAAACAGTGAATTAAGGAATACACCCTTTTCCTCCCATCCCTATTTTGCATATAACTTTCACCTCTAATGATGTTTAGCAGAGTTCTAAGGAAAAACTGAAGCAGGACCTTTGGATTTGGGGCTTAGAAACATGTTCCCTGAGAATAAATCAGACAAAGGTGTACCAGAGGGGGACAGAGGAGGTTCTGCCTGTCCCCTTCTCACCCTCAGCTTGATAGAAAAGGCTTTCTCTGTCACATGGTGAAGGGGGAAAGCTGCTGCTGCACACTCTCCCCATTCATGATCACAGCTACATCCTCTTCTTATTAAAACGACCTGCAACCACCAATCTGCAAAGATAAATTTCTCCCACACAAGTTCCAGAGACGAGGGGGTAACCGGCTTACCCTCTTTCACACCAAGAGATTAAGTGAACTAATCAAAGCAAATCTAGCTTCTCTTTAGAGGAGACAGAATATTTGCTCCTATTTAACTCTTCCCATTCTGCCATGGGTTTTGCAATAATGCAATTCCTTCCAGCACCCTCAGCCTGTGCTTACACTGCAAGGGCAACTCCATTTAAATCAGCGCCACACAGTCAGGAGCATGGGAACACACAGCTTCTTCTCCACTGCATTCAGCAGCAGCCAAGTAGTTAAGTAGGCATAATTTGTCTCTTTTCCAGTATTAACAAGCATGTCCCCATCCTACATTTGGCTGCCTTTCTCCACAGTTCCTCCCCTTGCATCTGATTACAGCAACCCAACCAGTTGGACCAGATTCCCCTTTTCAAGGTGCTGCACCTTCTCTATCCGCAGCCAGGAACACTTCTTCCCTTTTCTGTGCCTTTCCCTCAGCCCTGGCGAACAATGCCTCCCCAGGGACTGTATGACATAAGGCTATGCTGGCAATGCAGAGTGCTCAGTCCCTGCTTCTGCGATCAGTTTACAATTAATCCATGAGTGCACACACACAAATAACGCAGCCTGACACTAAGGGGAGAGCCCAGGACCTCAGCGCCGAAGTACAGAAGCTCTGCCACTTCACCTAAAGAGGCCCCTCTCCGCTGTAAGGGACAGGTTGTTTTACCGACTTGAACGAGCCACTGAAATGGGGCATAATCCTCATCTCCAGCCCAGCATATCGACATGAGTTCACAGGGTTACAATCACACGCAAGCATCCCTGTGCTCTGCAAATGTAGGACCAAATTCAGTAGTCAACGAGGCTCTTTTGCAGAATGGCTCGCAAGCAGATGGAGATGATTCACCTGGGGAGAAGCAATTTTCCCCTCCCTCCCCAGCCATCTTCTCCCAGTCCTGATGAAGGGATTTGTTGGAGACTCAGGACCTGGGTGAGAAGAGAAGGGATGACGCAGACAGACACCTGATATCCATAAAATACACTAATCCACCCAACCAAATCCTAAACATCTCTGCCACCAAGCAGCTCTGTGTCAGCAATTAGCAACTAGCCCCTAGGATCTGTTCATTTTTGCTTTCACCATGGTAGTTAAACAACTAAACCTGAAATTTTGCAAGAGGAGACTCCTGGGAAGACTGCTGAGGAAGGCAAGCTGGCAGCCTGGTGACAAGAAGCACCCCTCAGCAGGAGCCATTGCTCCTGCACCTTGGCACCTAGCACGGGGTCAGCTTCTGGGTAAAGAGGTGTCTATTGGTGGGGGTCTGCAGTGACTAGGAAGGGAGTTCAGCTGCCCAAACACCAGTGCCCCGTGTTGTGGGGTATCCTGCAAAGCCTAGAGCTGCCACTCCAAGGGTGACAGTTGTCTGCAAGTCCGGCATCATATCTGCCGTGATATGTGCATATGTCCACAGCATCATACTCTCACCCTTCAAAACAAGGTGGCTGGATCCAAACTGCATATTTGGCATGGTTTCTGGCCCAGGCTAATGTCCAAATTGTGTCTGAACGATGTCTAGAAGACTGCAAACGGCCCAGGCCAAAATCGTGCCAGGGAGCGTGCTAACAATTCCATAGTGTGGATGAGCAAGTTCCAGTACCTGGGAACACTCAGATGTGCTGTATAAATTACTAGCCCAAGATGTAGCCCACAGGGTGAGCTGAATCATTGTCTGGGCTCCCCTGACTTGTCTCCATCTCATTTGGCTATAACGGAAGCTGAGACACTCAGATCACCTGGAGACACTGAAGCTTAGGTGTCTTAATCTACAAGTTCATCCCCAGCTTCATTGTCAACTTATTAACCTGGGTGTCAGCATGATAGCACTGAGCATTAAGGCAGAGCAAAATGTTTTTATGTTTTTTAAATTAATGGGAGGAATTTTTGGCTTGCAGAACACAAGGCTGAGAGGCAGCATGTCAAGGCGTCTGCCCTGGGTGCAATACAGAATAAAAGCAACTAGAATAAAACAGAAAAATTAACAGAGAGATGTTAACCCTTTCGCAGTTTAACCATCAAAAGGGTTTCAACCAAAAGACAGCAGTACAATTTCTCTTTTATATGCATCTTGATAGTATTTGGGTAAAGGAGTTGGTGTGAAGGAAATTCATCGCAAATGCCTCCAGCAAGACCAAAGCCTGCAAATATTCATGCATGGGAACAGCCATGTAGGACATGAAGTCTGTTGCCACTACACATCACCACTGCTTCCGCTCCATGCAGCAATAATACTTTGCGGAGCTGAGCGCGATCTGAGACAGCCAAAAAATTGTAGAGGTTCCCATCGTGTGTCCCTTTGGGGGGGCACAGAAACAGAGAAATAAAATCCCTTTAGGTCAGCTAGCTCATTGTTTCTCAGCCTGTGTTTCATGGACTATAACAGTCTGGGAGACATCAAAGATGTTCTGTGGCACAGCTGGAAAAAAATAACTAAATGAAAATGCACATACATAGGCCCTGAATGCATGCAAATAAAACTAGGAAGAATAAAATAAACAATGAGCATCTGAAGTTTAATCTAATCTTTATTTGGCTGTAAAGGAAAACCACTGTGGCAATGCTGCACAAGGCAACCTGTTCTGCTTTCCCAGAGGGCTGGATGGTCCTTCCGTGTAAAAAGGTTGAGAAACACCGAGCTAGTTCATCTCCTGCCGCAAGGCAGGATCCACTCTGGCTAAACCATTCCTGACAAGTGTTTGTCTCACCTGTTCTCAAAAAACTTTGGCGATGGAGATTCCACCCCTAACCTCTAAGCAAGCTATTCTGGCAGTGAATTATCTGTAGCATTGGATTTTGCTGGTCTCTGAATTGCATCTCCATCATTGCAATTCAAGCCCATGATTTCTTGTCCTATGCAATGTGAACACAGAGATCAGGTCATTCCCTTCCTCTTTTTGGACATCTTTTGTGTGTCATTGGAAAGATGGCATTAGGCCTTTTCTCCATCTTCTCTACAGTAAAGGGATTGTTTTCATATTTTCTGGACCTGAGACTGTTCTCACATACGACTTGCTCTCAAAAGTATGTCCAATCGGTCCTCTGCTTTCTCAAAATGCAGGGAACAGAACTAGGGATGGCTCTGCCTTTCAGCCAGCTACTTGGGATATTTCCCTTTATTACAATTATAAGACACTGTCACTTATATTCAGTTTGTGATACACCATAATTCCCAGCTATTTTTTATGCAGAACTACTGCATACTTGGGTTTTCTCAGATCTGCAGTTTTTGTAAATGTCATTCTTACATGCAGCACTTTTCACTTGTCCTTATCAAACTGCAGATCATTTCATTATGATTTCTAATCTCCAAAGTTCATGAAATCCCTCCAAGCCTGGTGTCACCTGCAGATGAGTATGTACTTTCCATTCCATCATCCAGATACTACTGAAAATGCTTAACAGTTTTGGACTTAGGACAGACTTCAGCCTCCCAGTTTCATAATAAAGCATTTATAACTACGCCGAATATGTGTTCCCAGACATACAAACCCACCCTTCAGCAGTTTCATCTAGTCCATACTTCCTGAGAGCACTTTGAGAAGGTCATGTGAATCAATGTAAAAACTCCTGCCCAGAGCACTGTGATTTCTTGACACAGTTTCTCTCAGAGTGCTCTAGGCTTTGCATACCAGATATTATAATGCCACAGGCTTTGAAGGGAGTTAAGAGCAGCTTTTGTGCTTTCTGCACCCTTTTCATTGGTATGATGGATGACAGAAGCGCAAGGAGAATTAGCTCTGAAGGAGCGTGATGAGAGCTACTGATCTAGTGTCATATGAAGGGTCAGAAATTTAACCTTTCAGAAAATGATTCAGCACTCTCATGTGTGTTTGGAAGAAGGTTGTTTCCAGATTTTGGCTCTTTCAGTGGGGGTTCAAATGAAAACATTTTTTCCCTTTTGCTGGTATATCCCATGGGCATTTTAAAATATCCAACAGTTTTCAAGAGACAGGTTTTAGGTCTGTCAGTTACTCTCATGCTAAAAGGTGTTTTTTGAACAATAATCATTCAATTATTTTGTTTTCTTGGTGTCCATGAAATTCCTTATTCTCAAAATGCATGCATGTCAACAAGTTATGGAAAGCATATTTCCTATAAAGATGAATAATCCTTATGAGCTTAAAATCAAAATACTTGTCTGTAAAGACCAGTTCATATGCAAAATAATTTCCACGAGTGACCTATTAGGCATAAAGGATAAGCATCATAGCTCAAACAAAGTTACTGTGCAAATACTTTTTATCAAAGGGCGCTGATAAGGAGCATCATTTCTGTATTTCTGTTTAGCTTGTGTATTATATGTGACCACGTAACTGGTTCTTTGGTTCCATTTATAAAGAAGTGCACAGGGCTCAACCATACAGTTACTATCGAGCCATATAGAATCACAGAATCATAGAATTGCTTAGATTGGAAAAGACCTATAAGATCATCTAGTCCAATCATTTAACCTAGC
>JAVKLA010000017.1:28126319-28139460 GCA_034782735.1 Sagittarius serpentarius | reverse complement strand
CCGGGGGGGGGGGGGGGGGGGGGGGGGGGGGGGGGGGGGGTGGGGGGGGGTGGGGCGCGGGGAGGTGCGGCCGCTGCCTCCGCCGCCACCTGAGGGAAGAAGCGGGGCCGTGGCGGCGGGACCCCGCGCTGAGGTAACGGCGGGGACCTGGGCCTCGGGCGGCGCGGAGGGGGGCGGGATGTGAAGATGGGCAGGGGGTTTCCCTCAGGGATGTGCTTTTTTCACCCCCACAGCGGCCGCCTCGCTCGCCAGGGGCAGAGACACCCGTTCCCGGAGACGGCGCTGTGGGGGGCGGCCATGAAGCGTCCTCTGGGCGGGGGAGTAAGCGGAGCGGAGGGTTAAGTCCCCGACTCCGATGCAGCGGGCGACCGAAGGACAGGGGATGCTAGTCCTGTCCTCCGCGGAACGACATGGAGGTGCTGGATCCACCCCCTTTCCCTCAGCAGCGCCTGGGGGCCAGGAGATGCTGGTCCGGTGCGTTCCCGCTCCCGCCCGTCCCTACCGGTGCGCTCGGGAGCCAGCAGAAGGGGATGCTCGTCCCATGCGTTTCACCTCCCTTTCCATAGGGACCCAAGGGGAGGGGATGCGAATCCCAGGTATTCTCCCCCCTTCCCCTCACAGTGCACTGGGGACCCGGGGGAGAGGGAGGTTAGTCCGTGTGCGCCCTCCCCCTTATTCTCCTTGCTGTGTATGGATCTCGAAGGAAAGGGGACGCACTGCCTCTCATTCCCTCAGCAGTGCACTGGGGACCCGAGGAGGAGGGGGTGCCATTCCCCCCCCGACACACACACGCACCTTTTCTTCTGCAGTGCACCGGGGATCCAGGAGGTTGCTAGTCCCATGCTTCCCTCCTTTCACGTTGCAGTGCAGTAGCAGTGACACTGGAGGAAGGGGATACGAGTCCTGTGCGCACCTCCCGCCCACTTTTCCCTTTGCAGTGCAGGAGGGACTCAAGGGGATGTTAGCTCTATCCACACACTCTCCTTTTCCTTTTGCAATGCAGTGGGGACCCAAGGGGAAGGGGTGCTAGTCTTATGTGCATATATATCCTTCATTTTCCTTTGCAATGCAACAGGAATCCAAGAGGATGCTAGTCCTGTGTATGCACTTGTTCCTTTTGCCTTTAAAACACAGTGAGGATTCAAGAGGAAAGGGGATGCTAGTTCAGTCTGTGCCCTACCTCCTCTTCCAGTCTAAGGGATGATAGCTAGCTCCCCCTCCAGTTCCTTTAGCTTGCCATGCAATATGAACTCAAATGGAAAGAGATGCTAGACCTGTCCCTCCATATACATGGAGAATCTCACCAGAAGGGGTTTCTGCCTTTCCGTCCTCCCTGCGGGGAGTAGAGTAGGGACTGTCGTGGTGTCACGGTGCAGAGGGAGAGGGGAAACTGTAGTACAGTGAGGAGGAGCATGGAAGAGTGTAGCATGTGCCCTCTTTCCTCCGTGGTCTCCTAATTGAAATAGAGGATGTGGGGGTTTGTAGTGTGGTTCTCCCTTAATACATAACAGAAGTGTAACAGGGGAGTACAGCACTGGGGTTTCTTTCCCACTGACTAATTAAAATGGAGTTGGGAAAATAATGTATTCTCCTTTTGTGCCTTCATGTGGGTGGGAATGGGTTGGGGAAATGCTGCCAGTGCTTGCATGCAAGGAGTGAGTTCCTTCCTTTCTCCATGGTCAGAACTGGGTGGGGAATGACTAAGGTGACATTCTCCTCTTGTCTTCTCACTTGTACAGGAGGAGTCTAGTTTGTTGTTTTATCACCCCATTTCTCTGGGACAGGTAACTGTGAATTAATCCACCTCCATACTTCCTTTTTAAAGTCTGATGACTTTTTTCTCATTGCCCCCCTCTCATTGCTCCCTTAGTAACTTTGAAATTTATTTGAAAAAAAAAATACTCACTTGTGGGAGTCAACCTTTTCATTTTATTTTTTCACTCTTTATAATTGTCTGTGCATGTCTTAATTTATCCTTTACAGCAGAAATTGGATGGACTTCTTATGATTATAAATAATGTATAAATCTGTAACCACACTAGCAAACTAGCTGTTTCCTACCCCTTTTGCCTGCAGTTTTTTTTTTGCAGTGCCTTGGGGTAGATAGGTAGGTATCCCCTCCTTCTCTTTTATCCCCAGTGTCATTGAAAGTGTTTTGTTTTTGTTTTGTTTTTATATACACATAAAAATAACGACAAAATTTTATATGTAGAGGCTTAACAAGGAGTATATGGAATTGGATCTGTGGTAAGAAACTATCTTGACAGTAAAGATTGCTTATTACAGCATTCATCTGTCTGCAGCAATTAATAGGTCATCTATATGCTCATCTGCAAACCTTTCATCTGCTTTTGCAATGATATGGTTGTCTTTTTTTCTTAATTTCACCTAGCTATTTTTTTTTTCATGAAACGGCACTGCATGACTAGGCTATATAATTTGACGTTCTTTTCTGGCTGTAGTAAGTATATTCTTCATTTCCTTTATGATACTGTATCATAATAAGATCTTAAGCATAAAATGGAAAAGTCCTGAAAGGACATAATGAATTTTTTTCTGCTTTTTGCACAGTTAAAACTTTTTGTGGCTTATTGAGTCCACGTTTTTGCATGCTTTTTTCACTTTGAGGTTGTGGAGAAGTCAGAGGATGGGTGGATTTGTTTGGAGTCTCTACTTTGTCATTAATATGATGATTTGTGTGAAGTGTTATTGGAGTTTTTCCCAAGATTCTAGATCCTGACCTGGATTTGCCCAATGTTTGTGCTTCCAGCTTTAACAGAATAGCTGGTGTAAGTACAGTGCATCTTATGTTGCTTTTGAACCTGTCTTATGAACCATTATCTACTGATCACTGCTGGAATGGCACTTGAATTACAGGAAGCGTGCTAAAAATTCAGTTTCTAATCCACACTACAAGTTGACTTTACTGAAGTTGTTAAAGAAAGTCTTTTGGAATTTGTGTCCAAAGCGTTTGGGAAAAAGAAAAAAATCACCTGAAGCCGGTGTTTTGGAGATGGCAATGAACTGAAAAGGCTTCTTTTCCTGACTTTGGGAAGCTATTAGTAAAAAGTCAAAATCAAAAGGCCAGATTCCAAGGGGATTAGGCACCTTGTACAAAACCAAGTAGGAACTGATTTTGTCTCTCTATGACTTGTAATCTCCTGGTCAGGATGTGAGAATATGCAGAAACCTTTAGGGTTAAGTAATGCTGGCCTGGAAGACGGGATAGTTCAGGTCTTTGAGTTTTCGGGGGGTTTTTTTGAAAGAGACACCGAATTCTTAAAAAATAAGTCTGAGAAATGACATCCTTAGATCAGAAGGACATAGTTTTCATGGCCATATGAACCTGAAATTGGACTGAAATCAGGTGTGGTTAGATGTAGCATGTCTTGCATATTATGGCTAATTTTGTTCTTTTCAATTCAGTGTGTTGACTGCTCTTGACAGCAACGCTTGCTTCGGAATGTGAGCAAGACGCTGTGATTTGAGTTGTGTTGGCTGGTTCTACCACCTAACTTAAGGTGTAGATAGTTCTCTTTTCTGCATGTTTTTGGTCACGTTTTGGTTTTTCTACATTTGGAACAGTTTTACTATTTATATTCTTTATGTACGTCAGTGCTGCTTCAAACATGGATTCCCCGTCAATAGCTGTGAGAGAGGAAGCAGCCTGTGAAAGCAAGTTGTCAATGAACTTAATTTAACATGGTTATGTTTAGCATCTTGGTCTTTTTCCTATTTGCATGTTTGTTTTTACCAGCCTGTCTTGAAGAGCTACAGCCAAAAACATTGCCTCACATGCTGTTAAAGAGAAGCACAGAATTGTTTAGGTTGGAAGGAGCCTCTCAAGATTATCTAGTCCAACCCGCAAAGTATATGAGGGTTTAAAGAGTTATATGCTGTTTAATTTTTCTGACCATAAGATGGGCCTATGTAAACAAAAGTGTGCATACATAACTTTTTTGATCGGCTGATACCAGCAGAAGTCTGGTAATTAACTCTTTCGTATCTCTCACTAAGGTTGCACCTCTTTGAGGTGTAGAATTTCTTTCCCTTCCTTAGTATCAAGACTCTCTCAAGACTGGAAGTCTGTTCAAATTTGTGATTGCTTACTTTTGGGAATATTGATGGCGTACTTGGGGTTTTCTGGTTCAAACAGAATTTCTAAATTTCTATAACCTTTTTTAACCTTTTTTTTTAAAGCAGATGGTTAGAGACTGAATTTTGCAAATTTCATTACTGTAAGACAAAATTGTTATAAGAAAAGGGCCTCTTTGTACTCTTATGGCTCTGTCAACTTTTTCCATGCTTTAGCCTCCAATTCCAGAGTTTGTTTCTCCAGTTGATGAGCACTATGCTGAGTCCCCATTCTGCTTGTTATGCTCCAGCCCCTTAGTGCTGAGAAAATGCAGATCCAGCCCTGGGGAATGATTCCTGTTTAAATTGGCTCTATAGGTAGAGTGGAACTGGCAGAGCAACCATATGTGGCTACCTTTGCAATTTCCGTCTTCAAGAGTGTGTGGAGAAAGGGGGTGGTCAAAGAATGCTGTCTTCTGGCTTACCCTTAGCTGTTATGATGGTTTCTGGAGAGGAAGATATGAGATACGTGTGCAAGTAAAATGTGTTAAAGACAGCAAAAAAGCTGTTTACAACTAGACTAAAAATACATATTTGAACACAGGTAGCCAAACCATGACTGTAGCTTGTTGGGCAGAACAGTAGTCTTCAGTCCTGCAAGTTGGGACTTGTGTATTGGTGGTGGTGACTGGTTTGTTTTTGTTTTATAATTATTCAGCAGAAGTTACGAGGCCATGCAACTAAAGAGATGCTATCGATGGGAATGTACCAGTGGAGATGCTGAGTCATAAATAGCTTGGTTTCAGCGTGGTCAACAATTGTAATGCTCACATGGTTAAATTTGAAGTGTGGGGTTTTCTAAAAATATTTTCTTCATAGTATATACATTCCCCATTTTCACCATTCTTTTTGGGTAGAGTTTTACAGCATACCAACCTTTTTTCCATCAGAAATAGTCTGAAACCAGGATTAAAACTTGTCGGGGACCCTCTAGTCTTGCACATGAGAACTTGAAGCAATTTGTCTGCCAGGCTATTTAGAGCTAAAATATTTTCATCAGTTACAAGGCTTTTTACTGTATTCTGTTTGTTGTGTTCTTTATTCTAGGTTACCTAACAAAAGAAGAACATAACTGGACCGCTGTTCTGTCATGATGGGGTCAGTTGTGTGGGAATGTGGTTAAACATTTTAATACCTTAACCTAGTACATGCTATATGATACTGAGAAAAGAAAAGGCAAGATTTCTCACACGCCTGTCCCAAATGCATCATTTTCTGGACTCATCTAAGAATGTTGTGTACAAAGAGTATGCCAGTTTTGAAGAACCTTAAACAAGGACTGAAAATACTGCTGTTGAAGTGAAATCTGAGGGTATATGAGGAGTTGAAAGAGCTTTCTGACTGGGCTAAATAACTGGCCCCATTCCCAGTGTAGAAGGATGGCTGTTAGCTGGATGTTCTGTTACCTTTGGCTTTTGGATGTTTTGATGGGGCACACAAGAGGGCACAGTTTATTTTCTTGTGAGCCCATCATCTTGCGGATGTGCCAGGATCTGCCTTACAATACTACCTTTATGCCTAATCTTCTGAATCATTATGACCAGCAAACAGCAGCATTGGCAATGGAGGTAAGACTATTTTTTTCAGCAATGTATATGTTTTTGGCCTTTAGTTGACAAATAATTGGTAACAGAATCCAGGAAGATATTTATATTAGAAATGAAAATGAAAAAAATCAAGATAGTTAATAATTTAAATGTAAAAAACAAATACCACGTGCATAAGATGTATTATAATATATACTAAAATGTTCTATGACTACAAAATTTGCCTAATGTAGTATAACTGAGTGTGAAATAACTCCGGATGTATTTGTATGTTACTCTGTTACTTTAAATATTTAGACAGATCAAGAAAGCATATTTTGAATGGTCTGTCACTTAACTAAATGCCAGAAAAACAGCATACTGAACAATGAATAGAAGATTATTAGTTCTGAAGGCTACGTGCTTTGGTCACTTTGTAATATTTGGCCTTTTCTTACTCACCTCAGATTTGATGTGAAGAAAATGAGAATAATAAGACATACCGTGAAAATAATGGAAATTGCTCATTTATTAGTACTGCTTTTCTCAGCTGCAAGAAAGGCTGTTGTGTTGCAGACAGTTTAGTTAATCTATTTCTGTTCTATATCCTGGCAGACAGGCTTTTAGACTTGCACTTTCTGTGTTATAATGGTACGTTATTACTGTTGCCGTTATTCCCCAAAACCTTCTTTGGACTCACACATAATCATTTTTTCCTTTTTAAAAAAACCAACACATTGCCGCTGATCTTTGTTCTTTGGAGAACTTTCCTGATGGGTATTCAACCACATGCTTAGTCTCTTTTCATTTATAGTCTAGTTTATACAAGACTTCTAAGTTCACTTCAGTTTGTTCTCTGTCCTGCTACCCTGCCTAAGGAGTTTCCTTACTTGGTATTCTGTGATATGACTAAAATTGATGGAAATTCAGAATATTAGGCAAGTCTAGCTGTCAATCTATTCAAATATTCATGAGAGATTTGTGCAGCTTAGATTTATTTGTATTTTTGAAGTGCTTGGGAATCCTTGCTGGTAGATCTGTGTTGCTGCACACTGAGAACAGAAAGAGTAACTGTATGTTTTTCTCTTTGAATGTTCTTCCTGACAATATGGAAACTTAATTGTTCTTGTTGAATAATGTAAAGCCAAGGCTTTATATAGTCTTTCTATGGAAGAGTTGTGAACCAGACTTGATGGGCTTTTTACTGTAAGAAGAAAATAGAGATTCTTACCCTTAAATTTACTTTGTTTGAAAGAATTATGAACTTGCATTTCAACGGCTCATTTGGATGTGTCCAGGGATTCCGATTATACTAAATACATAGCAACAGGAATTAATTTTATTTCAGAATTGCTTCTGTAAAGTTCTGAGCACCTTTGGAGATTGTAACTGTAAGGAGGAAAAATGAAGCCAAAGCAAGTAAGGAAGTTTAATAGGACAACAGTGTGAACAACTCAGTGTGTACAAACTGTTTATTTCATCTTTGAAAGGTGGAATGTAGGATATGAAGGAGATCAATGAAACCAACTGGATTGAAGAGTTCTGGGACTTGGCTAGTGGAGGTGTGGAGATAGTGGCCTTTGTTTTTGTTAAGTGATTGGAGAAGTAGATGGTCACCTCTTGGGGTGGAAGTAGATTATCAGTGGAAGGCTTTGGGGATCTGTGCAGTTCCGTATTTTCTTAAATGATGTAGAAGAGAAGACTAGCAGTAAGATGAGAAAGCCTGTTGATACTGTTGTGAGTAACTTAAAGCTAAGGTCATATCAGAAAAAGAATTGTAAAGATCTTGAGATTATCTTTGAGATACTTTGAGCCGTAAAATTGTTGAGAAAATTCCAAGTGAAAAATATGTACGTGTTGAGGGGGAATATGATTCTTCACATCAGTGGTGGTGGTCAGCTGATTTCATTGGACTTAAGATGGTTTGCTCTATTGAAATATGAGTTGAAAGCTTACTGAGCAGTAAGAAAGCCAAAAGGCAAATCAGATGTGGAATAATTAGGAAAGGAATGAAGACCAGACATTACAGTGGTGTTATATAATCCTGTGCCTCACAAATAGCTGGAGTGTTGTGTGAAGTTCTGAGCTATCTCAAAAAATGTGTTTGAACTGAAAGAGATCCAGAGAAGAACAGGAAGAATGACCACAGGCTTATGGAACATATCCCATAGGAGGAGTGTTAGACTATGGCAGGGTGCTTTTGCCTACTTTTAAAATAGAAAAAACCAAACCCAGCCACAACGAATACCATCATAAGTGGCATGCAGAGGGTTATAGGGATTGACTGTACACTGTCTCTTCCAGTGCAGGAACTAGGGTCCATCAGATGAAGTTGCTAGAAGCCAAGTGAGAACAAAGAGGAAGAGGTGGTTCTTCAAACAGCTGGCAGTAGAGCTGTGAAACTCTTAGACAGTAATGTGGATGCAGAAAATTTGAGGAGACTGGACCAGAACTTGGAAGATAATGCCAATGAGGGTGACTAGGTAGAAAAAAAACACCTCAGGCTCTTCCCCTTGGCAGAAAATTGTCACAGGCTGGGAGAGCATTTAGGGAATTTAAGAAATGTCCTGCTCATGGTCCATCTTGCCAAGCGTTCTGTTTCTGCTAATGGCAAGAGGAGGTACTGTTTAGGGAAGGGATGCCAGCTTCTTCTCTGTGGGCTGTTTCTCTGGTGCTTCCCCAGTATCCACAGTCCCTGAATTATGGATGTTAGAGTGTACTTCCCTGCCTGTTCCCTTTAGTATCATTTAATAGATCTATTGTCAATGAATTTCTCTAAATTATTTTACGAATACAATACTGTCAACCAGTTCACTAGCCACCATGTGAAGAAGTACTTATTCTCTAACCTGTTTTAAACCAGTTTCCTGCTAGTTTCATTTAATATCCTTTTCTTCCAGTATCGTGCAATATTATGCTGCAGTTAAACCCTCTGTTACACTTGTGATTTTGGAAACCTCGGTTTTACTCCCCAGGCTTTTCCTCTCCAAATTGAAATGTTCCAGCTGTTTGGGCTTTCTTCTTGCAATTCAGCTGCTTCATTCCTATAATAATTTTAGTTACTTTCTTTGTCCCTTTTTCTTGCCTTGTCCTCACTGAGGTGTGGAGATGAGAATGGCACACCACCCCAGATGCAGGCATGCTAGGGATTTTTTTATAAATAAAATCATGCTTTTTGCTGCTAATAGCTTCCTGGTAATGGGCAACATTATGTTCATTTTTCTGGCTTTTGTTGTATATTAAACTGATCATTTCAGAGAACTGTAAAAAATGTAACTTTCACTAACAGTCTGTTTATGACCACTGTTGGAAGCAGAGCAGTAATTATATGGACCCTCAGTCTGAGTCAGACTAACTGGTGTAATTGTTCTTCGTAAAATAGCTTTCTGCTACAGAGAGAAACAGTTGAGAAGCAAATGTTCTCTGCTACAGAAAGAAAAACAGTTGAGAAGCGAACGTTATTTCTTTGCACTCTGTGGTATAAAACTCAACTTAATAGCATAAATTAGCTTGCGTGAAACACTGTGTTGCTGCAATTCGTATACTAGCTTGATGCCAAAGCCATTCTTAAACTTAGCATGGGTGCATTGGTGTTGTGGGTGTATGTATAGTACTCCCTTCTGCCAATATCATTAGCATACAGGCCAGTGGTTTCAGTCAGGGGGTGAACTATGGGCTACTTTTGAATGCTTCATGAAAAAGGGTGAAGGCTGTGCAAGGAAACAAGGCTATTATCAAGCTTAAATTCACTATGCAGGGGTCTGTGCCTCCATTGCAGAGTTTTTAGGGGTTTGAACAGGGAAAAAAAGAATGAAAAGGCACAGGTTTTCCTAAGTATATTTCCACTCCTTGTGTTAGCCTAGATTGCCCCTTAAATCTGTACTTAGCAAGATGGAAGTTTTTGTTATTTGGCTTTTTAGACATTATTTAATGTTGCAGTCAAATGGATGGAGCACTCAAATTTTGAACTGAAGGGAATCTATTAAAGCTTGCATTGTGACATTATCTGGTAAACATCTCTCATCTCCAAGCCCTCCCTAATTGCTGCGAGCATAAAATAATAATAGCAGCAGAATCAGTGTGATTCATCTTGTGTATTGGGGGGTAAAGACTTGTAATTCTCACAGTTTTTCAGTACCACTTTTTCCACAACAGTTCCTAATAAAACCCATAAGAAAAATTCAGCTTGCTTGTACTGAAAGACTACAATAGAAGAAAGAGTGAATGTGAAGCAAACGAGAACTACTACAGCTGTTGTCTTACCATCAATAAATTCAGTGTGCTTCTCTTCCCATACCATTGATTGCTTCATTGAAGGAACTGTTTAAAAACTTATTTATTGTTACTTCTTGAAAACTCAAAAAATCAGTAGAGTTGCCTTTTTGAGACTTTATGCTAATATGATTCCTTCATAATTATAATAAAGGCTAATAAGTTATGTCATCACTGTTATCTTGTTATGTTGCAGCAATATTGGTATTAACCACTTTGATTAAACAAAGAAAAATAGAATATTACATCAGGAGTCCCTCTTAGTGTATACTGGTCCACACTGTAACTGGTTCCTATGCCTTTATTTACTCCTAGGAAAGATAATGCCTTAAGCTTTCTGCTGTGCTACATCAGCAAGGCCTGCTTTAATCCAGGAAGACCGAAGGGAGGGCTTTCTGCCTTCAAGGGCCTGGAGTGTTATTTTGTCCCCAGGTATTTCTAAAGGGGCTTACTCCTTTTGATAGAGGACAGACACCAGTTGCACTAGTCCAGCCTCTGTTAACATCCGCTTGGCTATAGCAGAGACTAAAATGAGAGTCATTTTACATCTGCTTCTTTCTAAAAGGAGTAATGCTGGTTAATATAGACTAACACACTAGTCGCGATAGAGTGTGGAGATATGAGATGATAGGTGTAAAGGGCATGTATTTTTCGGAGCCTCCTCCCCAGGCCCTGCGGCCAGGCTGAGCTGTCCAGGCGGGAGCGGAGCTGGGAGCTGTCCTGTCCTGCAGTACTGCACAGCAGCAGCCGCTGCGCGCATCGGAGGCCTCACGTTTCCTGACTCTCTGGGATCATTCATTCCTTTTATCTGCTCCGTGCTGTGGTGTAAAACATATTGTAAAGTATTTTTAAAATTTTCTGTAATCTGCTAACGGGTTGTTTTATTACAATAACCATCTAGCATAGCTACGCTGTTAAAACGTCCTTCTAAATATGTCTGTGATGATAGTGTGACATTGAGATGATGTTGCACTGTGCTGCTGCCACAGTTCTGCTGTGTTACGTAGATCATGTGCTGAATGAGGCAGTGACAACAGCGAAGTTAAATTACCCCTATCCCCCTGAGGGATCTGACCTTGTTTACCCATCTCTTGGATTATTATTGCTACCATGTGAAGAATTGTCTTCTGTCCCTTTTTCACTTAATATTCCTTTGGCCTTGAAGGATTTGCTTATGCGTAAGACTAGCAAGTAGTGGTTTTTATCTGCCCTAATGCAATTTTTGTAGACAAATACGTTTATCAGAGAACATGTAACTTGGTAGCCTGTTGGAGCCTGGGAGCATGCTAATAAAGCTTTTGTCACTGATGAAGAGAGGTGGTTTAATATGATGATTGCCAGCCTTTTTGCAGTTAAATGTACTGCCAGCACTTCCTTCTTTTTACCCTGATTTTTATGGGACCTCACAAATGATGCTAGGGATCAAAGAGGCTTTAAAGGACAGGAACCAGACACAGTTGAGGGCTAAATGGGTCCCTCTGAGTGAATGCAGAACCGCTGTCTTTTGGAATTATACCGGAGGTCAAACGCTCCAGAAATGAGACGATACAGTCACCATATGGGCAGAGGAGATAACATGCTATTCCTTTGCACACTCTCACAACTTCCATTCCCATTTTGCATATCAAAAAAGAGCAGCAATAGGGACTTACGGATGAACCGTAGCTAGGCTGGCTTATGTGTAGGTGGGAGATGCAAAGGAGGAAATAGAGAAATCATGTTATCCTGCAGTTGATGTGGTTTTTGCCGTGTGAGGGAGGTAGCTGGAAGGGGAGTGGAGTAATGTTGACTCATACGCTCCTACTCCATCAGCGTGGCAGGGTTCACCAGCTGGGAATCATTGGATTAATATAAATAAACTATCCAGTCATAGAGTTTTGAATATTTAGAAGCAGAGCTAGTTAATGGACTTTGTCCCAGAATATGCAACTACAGATGTGAAGACACCTGATTTTTCATACTCTATTTCAAATTTAGTGATTCTTGCAGAGGGTAGTGCCGTTGACCTGCTGCAGAGCAGAGTGCGTGCTGCAAGATTTGCACACCCTTGCTAACTATATTTATGTGTGTATAGCACAGTTTCTTTTTTGTGGCAGTATTTTTTTTTTTCTCCTCCCAGCAGTGATCTTTGGAGTCTTAGTTCATTTTTTTGTCTTTTTAAAGTGGAAAATAACTGGAATATGCTTAAAAGTGGCCTCCAGAGAAGACATAGCTATATTCCCAGCCTGGTCTTAGCATCTGGGATAAGAGTTCGGCATTTTTCCAGCATAGGTAGGTCCAGTGTTAAGTGGTTCATTTCAGTGGTGTTTCTCAAAGAGCTTTTCTATCAGGCATATATTGCTACTGATTTCAGATAATCGGGGTTTGGACTCAGCATGGAATATTGTCTCTGAATTCTTGATTTGCATAAGGGCCAGTGAGGAGCGGGCAAAATTCACTGATCTTGGTTTATGTGATTGTGATTCCTACCTTCACTGCAGCTGGGAGGTAATACTGCCTCATTCCTCCTCCTATTTCTGAGTGGTTTTTTTGTATACAAGTGGGAAGCATCTTTCTTTCTTTCTTTCCCACTGATCAGCAAGGATGGGGAGAACGTACGGTGGAAAATCCTTAACTTCTTCCCCCCCTTAATTTCATCTTTGTTCCTTTCTGGCCCCCATCTTCTTTTGCCTTGCCCGTGCACTGTACCCTCTTAAATCTCAGCACTTTTCCTTGGCTTTCTGTATTCTTCAGTTCTGCATCCAAAACTCATAGAAGAATATAAAGCTAATGGAAAAGTAGGTTTTAATCAGCTGGTGTTTTGTAAGCACCCTAATCTTAGACACTAATTTGCAGTAAGGATTAATTTTCTTTTTAGTGTGTAAGATTATGAAGCCTACAGAGCAATGGAACTGTACATGATCATAAGAATGCAAGCTGTGCACCAGCTGATTAAAGCCTACTCTTTCATTAACTTTATATTCTCTTATTGTGACTCTGAATTTTTACCTTAGAAATAGCCACGTAAAGATATAGATTGTTTTATTGTTAAACCAGAATATCTCAAAGCTAGAATTGCAAAGATTCTGTAGAGTAGAGGCAGAGCGAAGGAGTGCCTAATAATGTACTGCTTAGAAGTTCTTGCTTTAGGAAGGTGGATGAAAAGCTGGACATGAGCCGGCAACGTGCGCTCGCAGCCCAGAAGGCCAACCAGATCCTGGGCTGCATCA
>JAVKLA010000017.1:28101883-28126219 GCA_034782735.1 Sagittarius serpentarius | reverse complement strand
GAGAGGTGGTAGAAGCCCCATCCCTGGAAACATTCAAGGCCAGGCTGGACGGGGCTCTGAGCAACCTGATCTGGTTGCAGGTGTCCCTGCTCCCTGCAGGGGGGTTGGACTAGATGGTCTTTGATGGTCCCTTCCAAGCCGAACAATTCTATGATTCTATGAATACCTGAAGCTTGTCTGTTTGAAATGCATCAGCTTGTGGTTTCAGTCTTGACCTGTAAAGGGCATGAGTGTTGTGCAAAAGTGGTAGAAATCCTGAGTGGGTAAGGACAATTTGGGAAGAACTGGAACTGTTACATCCCCAAGGAGATCCATACAAAAATTAGTCTGATCTGACAATTTTGTAAAATGAGCCTTCTGAGGAAGCTGTTTCTTGAACATAGCCTTAGATGGTCTCATATTAGGACTATGAATCCGATCCTTTTCACATTAAGGTCCAGTGAACTTCAAGATAATCTGTATGAATATTAAATATTCAATGAATACTGAAGCATTTAGACCCTTCGGAGAGGAAGAGCAGCCACGTGAGGTAGTCATTTGCATTCAGATAAAGCATAGAGCTATGTGTATGTACCTACTTTGAAGTTGGTAGAGGCTTAAATAAGGAAGAAAGGGAAATAGCCTTGTCTTTGGCTAGAAATCTTTTGAAGCAGTTAACCCAAACAGAGTAATGTCCAGGAACAGATGCACAAAAGATGGTCTTTTAAGCTGCTGTTGCATGCGGTTTTTGTTTGGGAGAGTGTTGTAATTCTGACAATCAGACTGTCAAATATCGACTTACAGAGGAAGGTATTTGTCAATGTGGAGGTACCCACATCCACAACAGCAAACCAAATGGATTTGTGCACCCAGATTATACATGAGCATATGGTCCATCCTAGTACAACAATCAAAGGGAATATAAACTATAACTGGCATTTTAAGGTGGAATGGATGCTTGCTTAATGCAAGCAATCACGATGGTAAGTCTCTGATTTTTTTCCTCCAGGGGCCATATCATTTCGCTTCAGGAAACCAGATAAAGGTATTCTAGAGCTACGCTATACAGAGCAGCATGAAAGAAGAGAGTACTAAAGAGATGCTTCTTTCTAAAAGGAACACAAAGAGCACAAGGGTTAAAACTTCTGCATATAGTTCATCAGTGCTCAAATAGCAGAGCTAGATAGTGGGCATTAGGAACCCTTACTTTCTTTTGCCTGGCTAACAGATGTTCTCCAGAGAGTAATTTCAGAAATACTGTTTTCTAGTCTTCTCTGTTTGTTAACGAGAACAAGATGCCACATGAATATTTTCAAAATGTAGACTAGTAGTGAGAAAGAAAATGAAGAGACGTAGAGTTTGGGGTTTTTGTGTTAAATCAATTTAAACTAGCACTTGCACATTGAAGGTGAACTCTGTCACCATGTTCATATTTTCTTGAATAAAAGATTAATTCTGAATGATGATTCAACTGGAAATATGGAAACAGAGTTTAGCCTTAATAGTTTAGTGCAAGCATATGAAAAAAACATTAGTTTTATGTAATGATTTAGTTTAAATGATCTACATCTTAATCAACATCTATTCACAGTGGGCTTGTTTTCGGGGTCATGAAGGCAGATGGCTCTGCATTGTGGCTAATTCTGTAGCATCTGGTGGAGGCTTAAAGAGGAATTATTAGGAAAGGTGGAACACACATGAATTTATTTTGAATAGTTAAATGACAATGTACTTTGTAGTCAGTTTTACCTTTATATCTGCAAGTGTAAACTCAGAAGCAAAAGAACGTTGTGCTGGAGCATTAAGGGAATATTTGTCTTACCATTTACCATTATTCTTACCTACTACAAGCACACAGACATTCATTCCTATCTTTGTATGCTTTTTCTCTACCTTAATCAAAATCAGCCAGCTGATTCTCTTAGATGCAGCTACTGTGGGATAAAAACCATGTTTATATTGTATATTCCACGCTGTAGTAGTACAGGTCAGTATTTGTTACAGTGACTAGACTTGGCCTTATATCTAGTGGTATGTGTAACTTGGAGGATATAGTTCTGCTATATTAGTACTGAAATAGCTGCCTTGTATTCTGCACTTACATGCATTAGATTCTGTCCCTCATAAGGCAGAGATCTAGCACGTCCTCTATAGAATCAAGTCAACACTTCTGTTTAGTCCAAGTTTCTAACAAGACCTTTCTCTTCCCCCTTTACACTCTTCTGATACAAAGATTATGTAGATATCACAGTTATAACTTGTGAGCTGACATAATAGCTTGGAAGCTCTTTAGTTTTCTGTCCTTTCAACTTGCCATTCTTTCCGAACACGTTTTTTGAGCAAAAAGTTGTCAGTGATGTAAATAGCGGTGGACTACTTAAAAGTCGTGTGGCTTCGCTAGGATGTACATTTTATTTTGCTGGTCACTTGGAAGTGACAGTTTTTTCCTTGCTTTCTCTAGTGTGTGATGATGGTTCCAGTTATAGGATAGTCGGATTCAAAAAGAAGGTCACAACAGGCTGACAAGACAAGAATAAGTATAACAACTTAAGCATCGAGGAGCAGTTGTCATAAATTTTACCATTTGTCTTGCTAGTATGGGTGCAGTTTTCTTTGTTTTGGGAGACATTTGTGGTGATTTTAGAGAAAGTTAGGGTGGCTTTTATGGATGAGAATCATTTTTGTGTTAATGGGATGTTCCTGTTTGGCTGTGAAGCTATTGTGTTCTGTGATATGAGAAGAAGGAAGAATTCATCAAAGCATGTTTCCATTCAACGGACCAATCTTCTTAAATTCACGTGTGCCTCATTTGTGCATTGCCACCTTACTCCCCATTTTGTATCCTGGTCATTAAGAGATGCAAATGCAGGAGGGTTTTGCGACTTTCTGGGGGAAACCGAGAGAGTGTGTGTCCTACATCTAATACTAAACTTGTATGGAAGGTAAGTAGCCTGTGGGCTGCAAAGTATCCCTAATCGTTGAGCACCTAATCAGTGCTCTTGAGCTGAGTTCATTATTCAGTCTTGCAACACTTTGGACCTGCAAAACAGTAACATTTTTATAAAATATGCTCTTAAAGAATGTATTTGGTGTGAGAGACAGGCTAGTAGAAATGAAACTAGGGAGGAGATGAGTAAATGTAAGAACCTAAGAACAGCATATGAAGTCAGACCAGAGATCTGTTTGGCCTGGTACTCTGTCACCTGATGGTGGCCCACCGTGGGTGCTGTATGGAGCAGATAAGAACAGGTCAGGTAGGTAACATACATCTGCCCAGGCTGTTCTTCCATGTTCAGCAACTTGTGGCTTGGAAATGATGTCTTGTATTAGTAACCTTGGATGTATTTTTCTACAAATTTATCAGTTTTCTTCCTGAACTCATACATTCTTTTAGCATCCACACAAATCGGTGGCAAATAGTTACATAAGTTAAAGGTGTTGTGTGAAGAATTTGCTGTTGTTGGGTTTTTTTTTCATCTTCAAACAAACCACCTGCTGTTTTTATGTTCCCTGCCTTTTGTGATGAAGATACAGTGAACAATTGGACCATATTTTTCCTTTATGTATAATTTGTGATTTTATAGAGCTGTTTCATGCCTCATCCTCCTGCTGTCTCTTTTACGAAGTACAAGAATAAAAGTATGCCATATTTATATTTTTATGTAGCATATGAATGCAGTGCCACGTTAATATACTGTATGTTAATCTGCTCTGTTGGATTGCTCTTGCAGTAACAGTAACGACTAGACTATCTTCCATATTCTGCAGAACCATTAGGATAAGCTGGCTCTGCATGTTTGAAGCCATCGCTCAATAGCAATCTTCCTGAAGCAGTGTTGTTTCCAGTTATCTGTGAGGCATTTAGAAAACATCTTCGGAGCCCATCAAAGTCAAGGGCAATATTCTGCATCTTTTCAGGAGAATGTTAAATACTTGTGTTGGATTTGAAAATCTGATCTGCCCAGTTTCTTTGTGGTCTCATATGAATTAATTTGATGCAATTATGTGGACTTAAAACTATCATGAAGTTGGATACTCGGGCCTTAAAGTTTTATTTTAATCTTTTTCATTTGTAAGACTTTTTTTTTTCACTGTAGGTTCTAGCGTTGCGTTTTTAATGACGCCTTCCCCATTTTGTTTCCCATCTTGTGAATTTGGCCATGATACTCCCTCCTCCTCCCTGCCCCTGTCCCGCAGAGTTAGTTCCTATGGTTACCCCCGCTTTGTGGGGTGACAAAGGTTGGCATCTTGATTCTCCCGAGCCAAATTCTGCCCTTTGACTCTCTCCCCTTTTCACACCCCTTGCTAAGCTTGGCCTCTTGCTCTGCTCGGAGGCTTGTCAGCGAGGGGGTTCCCATGGAAACGAGGAAGGAAATTTGAAAAGAGAAGAGGGGAGAACAGAAGCACAAAGGGCTGGTTAATTTGAATTTGAACAAGGAAGGAAGGCTCCTTGTAGTTCATCTTTGTGTGTTGTAGAAACCTGAAATTTATCTTTTAAAAGTTGCTTTCAATTTGTAAACTTGTTTATATTCCCTGTTTCTTGATTTATAGAACAAAAGTTGTCATGTTTGTGGCACTGAGCAAGGAGAAACATCTTTCTTTGTAAATTCAATGAGAGAATTCTAGTCAGCCATTCATTTAGCTTTTTCCCCCCTCACAGGTCCAAAAGCATCATTCATGGTTTTAATATTTTTCTCTGAAAACTTATATGTATTATATTTTTTCCCTTCATAATGATTCAATCACACCATCAATTATCTAACATCTGTGCATCCTTTTTTGTGGAGGAGTGGATGAATATATGCCATTCAGAATCAGCAGACCCATTAGCTGAATCCCTGCTCATGAGTATTCTTTCTGGTTTCTTAATGTACATTTTTAGCATTGTAGTCTGATCTGGGCAGGTGTAATAAGGAAATGTAACTGCAGAGAAGAATATGGTAACAAAGTTTGACCTTGGATTTCAGTTTTGATGCTTACTGTTAATAATAAAGAAAAAAAATCAAGAAAACAAAAATGTGTGTCGTGATACTAAGTGCCGTTTGGGACATTCTATCTGCATATTTTACAGATGTGTTAATTATTTAAAGTTTGATATAAATTTGTTAAAGAACAGTGAAGTTACTTTGTCTTCAGGTTTTCCTCTGTAGCTTTTTGGATGACGAATAGTCTGTCTAGTTCTTACAGAAAAACAGTCTTTACCTCATGTGGAAGAAATACCATTTAAATAGTCTGATTTGAAAATTTGTCCTCCAGCTGCACTTTTACAAAATCTTGTGGTTAAAATACTGAAAAATCTCAGACCCTGAAGAGTACACAGACATTTTCCTTAGTCTTACTTTGCAACTACGGGCAAATTATTCCTGTTATGCAGAATAACCTTAATTAAGTGGCATCACAAAAAGGCGACATAATTCTTCAGATCCATTGGTTACTTTTTTCTGACACAATGGGAGGCAGTTGCTTTTGTCTGGAAATAGTAAGCGTCCAGGCTTTTAAAATTTAGGCTTTGGTTCCCCTCCCACTTTGTACTAGTTGCTATTAGTAGCCAGGGTCATGGAGGGGACTCAAGAAAGGGACGTTGAATTGAAGCCAGGACTGTAAAAGATCTGCAGCTTGCGGTTCTCCTACGGTGGTAGCTGATTCCTCTGAGATAACCTGTTGTACCCATCAGAGAGGAGCCAGTGTGACAGGTTAAAGGACAGGTTTTGATCTGTGGGCGTTAGTCCTCATCCGTGAGGCGGGAGGTAGTGGGAGCCAAGTATTAGTGAAATCAGCAAAGAGCTATTGAGCAGAACTCTTCATGAAACATTAACAAATGCACGTACGTACACTCCTATCCACTGTCCTGTCCCCATCCTGCTGCTTTTGAGTTTTAAGAGACAAAGGGACCTGGAAAGCCAGCTCTGTTGTATGAATTTCCTACGGTTCTTCAGAGAAGAAACGGCCTCTGACTGGTCTTCTGTGGTCTGCCAGATGAGCCCTGCTGTGGCTAACCAAATGGGGCTTATCACAGCAGGCTTCTAGCTCTTTTCGCCTTCCCTACCTTATAGCCTTACACCTGGTCTTTGCTCAATTGCATTTTCTGTCCTTTTAGACACAGATCTATACAAAGGGGATTTTGCAGCGTTGGGCAATTATTCAAAGAGGCAATCAATGGGAAAACACACTTACCCCCTCTTGTCTCTTGCACTACCCTCAAATGCTTACATCTCAGTGCAGTCTTTCCTATTTATCTGACCTGCTCTTTTATAGTTTGATCCCACTGATTCCATTCTGTGTTGACTCCCCCGTTGCAAACACCCCTGCAGAGTATTCCATACACAACCTGACACACGGAGTACATTTACAGTGCTTGTGAGTGTCACTTACTGTTTGAGATACGTTTTTGAAGAGGTACTTCTTCCACAGCACCCGCAGATATTTGCTTCTCTTTATTCTAGTTAAGTGGAAAAGAATTTGGGTCTATCATCCTATGTAGAAGTCTCACAGAGTAGTTGTATAATCTTTTTGTCTTCCCTTGTCTCCTTCCATCCGTGTCCCCTCTCTCCTCCCACTGTCTTGTTAATCCCATTATTGTGTTAGGTCTTGTCCTACTTGTCTAGAGTGTTTCAAAGACATGCAGGATACACTGTGGGAGCAATTTTCCCCAAAACAATGTTAGTGATACAGAAGAGAGCTTCTGTCCTCAACAGGGAGAAACTTCTGGACTTTTGAGGGCAAAATATTATTTAATCTGAGAGAAGCAAGCATGCTTTTAGGGTGCCGCAGAAACAAATAAGTGGAGGCACTGTGGGAATTCCTGTCAAATATTTATCTGGTAAATTATTAACTGTAGGGAAGAAAAATCAACTTCAGGAGCTTGTTTTTATTCTTAGTTTGGTAGTTTTGGTGAGGCTTTCAGAATTGGTCATTCAGACGTTTGTGAGGTGGATAACAGCTTTCTGTCCAGTGGAGAAGTGGTGTACGATTGCAGTTATTTTCAATTCTTTTTCCCTGTCCTCCCCTGCAGAGTTCATCTGTGACCTCATTAACTTGGCACTAAATGGAAGGGATAGTATCCCCTGATGAATGTTAAATTTTAATTTACAGCTGCTGTGTTTGGACATGTTTTTAAAAAATGGTTAATGGTTTAAAAAAGGTTAAAATTTGAAGTCACCAACTAATTATCTTAAAGCTTCTATTTTAAGCAGAAATGAACTTTCCTTTAATATGCTGGAATATGTCGAGATTTTCTCATTCTTAACTTTTCTGTTCTGTATTACTGTCTGATGAAGTAGAAAAGCCCATTTAGTGACCTTGTAATTCTGTAATTGGGTAAAAGAAATATATTGGGATGGACAATCTCTGAAAAGTTAAAAAAAGCCATGCCAATAAATGGAGTCGGCATTTGTTCAGAACATATAGACTCACTGTGGAATTATGATAATGAAAGAAAAATCTCTTTCCAAGGACTGAAAACTTCCCAAAAAGCCACCTCGTTTTCCCATTGTTTGTGTCCAGCTGTACATGCTGTACAGCACATGGGAAGAATTTCGTGCATAATACCAAAATGTAGCAAGTTGATCCCGAGATTGAACTAGCCAGGTCACCTTTTATTTTTGTAATGGCTTTATTGTACTTGCAGTAACAGCAACAGTAGAGGGTGATTCTGCATGGAGCCCCTGATAACACTGAGAGATACACAGTTGGTTTTTTACTCAAACTTTCAGGTAAATATACAAGTTTTCCTGAATAAAATCTGGATTATATAATCATCTGCCCATGTCTGCCCAATTAATGCATGTGAAGAGTACTAAGTACTGTGGCTTTACTTTTCTTGTGTTAGAAATCGGCTAAAATAATTGCAAAACCAGATAGAATCCCCTGAGAATCCTTACAATCAAAATAGTCTGAAAACTGTAATTGGTATATGAGCGAGAAGAGAAATGGTAACAGCTGTAGTAGAGTAACTGTAAAATGAAGTGGAAGGTGCTGTTGAATTGAGATTTGGAGATGGTGCAGCTTGCTTTGGATTCGATCCTACTCTAGTAAATGCGTATAGGGGACAGCAGGGCTGCAGAGTTTGTAGAGTGTCGACCACACATCCAGGAAAACGGTCCCCGCATTATTTATGCATGTGAAACAACCTGCTAATTTTTAGAACTAACTATACCAAAAGACAGCTTAGTATACTAGACTGATAGTGTAGCCTTCCTGGAAATTAAGCATGAGGGAAAGAAAACAAATAGTTGTCAAGCCAGGAGACAATATGTTTTAAATGTTGCCCTGTGAAATATTCTTAATTTTGAGGCCCGAAAATGCAAATCTTCTCTCCTATCCAACTGTTGATGTTGACGTGTGTGTGTGTACGTCTGAATGCGTGTATGTGTTTTTGCTGGTATGTAGATATAACAGATGGTTTGTAATGTTAGATTAAGACACAGCTGTTAAAATATTAGCATTCATTTTACAGATAGGTTTTGTTTGCTATTCAGAATAATTTTTATAGCGTTAATCCAACAGATTATGTTCTTACTTCAGTTGGCATCATATTATTTATGTACATAGTTGTGTTGAATCAGTGTTATGCTCTGCTTCTTTCCAAGCCATATATACCAAAAAACCTGACTTTTCCATTGTTAGAGATGAATTATTGTATTATCTGAGTATTGCTTTTGATTTTCAATTTGGACAATAAATATTGGGCAGCCAAGAAAAGTTTCAATATGTAGCCAAGCACATCTGTAAAATCATTTAGCACAACTGGTTTTGGTTTTTTATGTAATAGTAAATTACATTTACTGTAATAATTACTGTAATAGTAAATAGTAAATAGTAAAAGCAACAGTCTCAGGGGATATTGCATGATCATTCCCTGAAGTATTTAGGTTAGATTCATTATGGGCTTTCCTAGGAGCAAAATTAAGTCATTTAACCTATGCCCAAGGAGATATTGATCCTAATGTAACCAGGTAAGACATGAGAGTTTTTGAATGGTAATTTGTTCTTTGAGAACACTGTCTGATGTTCACAGCTCAAGCAGTAAGTTTATTTATTACGACAGCTGAATCTGCCATTGTATTCTCATATATGAAACCAGGTGTTTTGGCTAGAAAGAGAATTTTGTGAGAGAATTTTGACAGCAGACTGGCTGCTAAGGGAGTACCAAATAGAGCTTCCTGAAATCATTTAGCGTGTTTTTTCTGTTGCAGCCCTCTGTCTGCAAAAGGTTATGCTCCTGGGCTTTAGCTGCGTGAGCTCCTGTTCTCTGCCATAGCAAGAAGTCTTTTGTCTTCTGTGTTGTGGAGCTAATGCTATAAAACTCAGGGGTTTACCTTAAACATATCCTTGTAATGTTTTCGGGGTCTGACTGGGTCCAGGGCATTTGAACTCCAGTTTAGACAGTTATGAACACACCAGATGTCCTGAGCAGCACAGCGTAGGGTTCAGTGTAAAGTAGCTGTAAGGTCAGCTTAGCTGTGTCCCGTTCTTTGTCCCCCAGTAACATGTCCCTTTTGCACCTCTTGCACTGGCACCAGAGTTTGCCCAAACCTATTGTAAGGTTGTTAAGGAGCTAAACCAATGAAAAACTAAGCTTAGAAAAAAGTGAATTGATCAACCTAGGTGTATTACACAGGAAGGATATTTAGATGCTAACACTCAGCATTCAGGATCTTATCCTGACTTTTTACACTACTAATGGTCCAAATACAGCATGTGTGGCTTTGAGGTTAGTTTCATGGACAGTTTAAATCAATCTTAAACCCAAGTCAGTGCGAATGTGGCTGGTGGCAGGGGAGAGGGCAGGGGTCGATAAACTTACGTGAAACTGCACCCTGAAGTGCATTAGATGACAACTGTAATTTGTCCTCATTTCACAGCCATATAGGAGGATGATGGTGACAACTGTACAGTTCACATCCACTTTTAAAGGAGTCAGCATACTGTAGATTCCCTTGGTTAGTCTGTCAAGAAGCACTTTGGCTTGAATGTCAGAATTCAGCAAACAGAAGCCTTCTTTCATCCTCATCCCAGTGGAAAACATGGAGCTTCATGTAGTTTGCATTAGCATGCAATATTAAGGTCTCTTGGATATTCTGCTACATCAGCTGTGTAAAAAACCACAGTTAGCAAAGTCACACATAAAACAGTAGAAGTCATCAAGCCTTTGAGAAATAAAAGTAAATTCTCTTCAGTAGGAGTATTCAGTGTTGCTTTCATTGTATCTTAGAAATCCAGTTTGTCTAATTTTATTCTGCAGGGTATTAATGTTGTTTATTATGTGGCAGACACTGTCATTCTGTATGCTGACGGCAGCAAAAATGAAAAGGTGAAGTGAATCTGATTGGTGATTTTGAATCTTGGCTATGTCCTTATTTGTATTTGCCCTCATGTTTCTGATTTTTAGAAAGCTCTGAAGAACTTGATCTGGCTACCGACTCCGTTGTGTGCTCTCAAGTTAGTGTCAAGTCTTCTAACGAATCTTCATACCAAATGCTTTTCCTCCTTCACTCAGCAAGATAAATTTTTGAGCACCGCGCCAACAGTGAATTGTTTATACTCTTCACTCCTGTTATCCTTCAAGGAGACAGACCTCCCTTGAGTTGGCAGAAATAGTCCATGAGTCCCTGACATGCAGATCAGTCGGTGGTGGAAGAGCTGAAGGAAAAAAGGTTATTATCACTAACGCTCCACTTCTCGTAATGGGTATCTTTCTCCTTCCCACAGTGACAACAGCACTGGAGCATTTTTTCGGCAGGCATCAAAGCAATGATCACACTCAGTTTGTACTTGGAAGGTTGTCTTTGCGACCGCAGGAGATAGAAATGTGTCGTTTAAATGAAAAATATTATTTTGTCAAGACTTACAGCTCCTGCCCAATAACCTCTTGCTTGTCCAGGCAAGTGTGCTTTATAGTGTCTTAACTTAATAGTATCTAAAATATGGTCCAGAGGACTATATATTTATTTCTCAATGATACTTTGGAATTCTCCCAAGCCCATCGCAGCAGGCATGTGGAGAGGAAGCAGTAAGTCCAAGCAGTCTCTGCTGTCTTATAAAAACTAACACTTCTTGCAAATGGAGATTGTCACCAGGACCACCCATCTGCATTCTTCGGTTCCTAAAACCTAAAGATCACATTTAGGAAAAGTGCAAAGTGACAGATGGATGCCATCTTTTCAGTGTCTTCCAAAGGAACTTCAGAATTCAAAATGAAGCAGGAGACCTCTTTAAAGAACAACAGCAGATGGCTTTGCTTTTTAGTCATACAGACAGAGATTAATGTCATTTGCTGTCTTTTAACTACTTTCATCTTTTTCCTACTTTTTTTTCTGCAGTTGAGAAATTGACCTCAGCTGTCTGTTTGCAGACCAGAAAGCTGAGGATGGGTTGCATGATTGCTGCCCTTTCACAAGTAAGGCGGGTAGAATAATTGGTCTTAGGTTTTTGAAGTGAATAACAGGGTGGTTGTCTGGTTCAACCTATAGCATGAGAAAAATATTATTTAAAACCATACTAATTACCTGATATTTTTATTGTTGGAATCACTTAATAGCTATTTAAATGCAGACCTATGTTTTTACTACTAAGGTAAAACAATCTGAAATGTTTTACTTCCCAGTCCCTAAAGTACTACAGTGTCCATTTAATCCTTATTTTAACCATATTTTTTCCAGCAAACATCAAATTATGAGACAATGGATATTGGAAGGCAGTGAGTTATGTGGTTCATAAGGGTTCATACAGATAATGTGAGAATAGCTTTTTTCTGTGCTGAAGAGGAAAGCTTAACAGGCAGACAGAATTGTGACCCCATTTGGCTTTTCATACATGCATCGCTGTGCAAAGCTAAAAATAATAATAAAGAAAAGTATACCTAAGTTTCTCCAGACAAGGAAGTTAATGGTGAGGTAAGCTCTGAATGTACATTATCTTAAGTATTCTACATTAAATTTGCCTTGGCACTGTGCATTAAAAGCAGGCATTGGCAAATTAGCCTATTGCCTTTTGAAAACAGAATAGTGTCTGGGCAGTAAAGCTGCACTTCCATAGTCACATTAAGTTGAGCAAGTGTGGATTGATTCCAAAAGAAATGGACTTACACACCTGACTGTGTGTTTCTGGCCCTTTCTTCAGCCATTACTTATGTGCAGTATCTCGCTCAAGCCTAAACTGAGTGGAAAAAAAGTAGCTTTCTGTTAGATCTGGCTATGGTTTTTTGAAGAAATTGGTGCCCCAGATCACTGCTTTTTGCAAATCACCGGCTCTGCTGTGCCTGTGTGAGCACTTCCTAATCTTTAGGAAACAGCAGTTAGGTTAAGGCAGGACTCTCAAGTACAGCCCCATTTGAAGTTAGCATCAGCAGTTTAAGTACTACAGCAGTTTTTCAGCTCAGGATATGGACTCACAACAAATATTTTCAGGTTAAATTTGTGTATCAGCATGGCTGTGGGCTATAGGCTCCAGCAAACCTAGCAGAATTCAGAGGAGCGTGCAGGTCAGAGCCATTGGAGAACAAATTTCCACTGTCTCAAGAAAAGCAATTCTGCTTGTAGCAGTCTCTAGAGAGCATTCACACGAACTGTCAGAGCTGTGATAGCAGTTCAATCAGAGAAGACCTGTAGTTACCAAAGCAGGAGGCAGTAACATGTTCAGTCTAACTAGCAGTTGTCTGAAGAGTTAAACCTAGCTGCAGGTTCTGCGATTTTCCTTGGGAGCTAGCCTGGAAAGCATTATCGCCCGTGCATTTTGAGATAGAATTCAAGGTTTTTTGCTAATGAATAGCAAGGTAAATTCAAACATAGGGCGACACAGAACAGAAAGAGCAGATCATATGGCTGGCCTGAGACAGGATACGCCCTGAGGCAGTTGCTTCCACCAGAGAATTGCAACAGTAATTGATAGTCATAGCATCACTCTCTTCCCATGAGCCTGAGGGAAGAAAACTTCCCTCCTTCCATCTGTGAGTTTGTAAGAATGCTTCCTGTTTAGTTTCCTGTTAAAAGAAAGGAATATATAAACAAACAGAATAGTGAAAGATCACCAAAATAATTTCATTTAAATCTTGCAATAATGTCAGTTCCCAAATAACAGCCAGCTAAATGGCTACTGCTGTGTAAAATAAAAGGTTGAATTTGGCTTATTATCTCTCAGTAATATGAGAAGTCTGAAACTGTAACACAGTTCCACGGTGTATTTACAGTTAGAGTTATTGCTCTTGCTTTGTGATCAAAAGTGAGAATTTGTTTAAAAAATTATTTGGGAGGAAAAATCTAGACATAACATTCTGGCTCTCCTTTGTCTTTCATCCCCTCCTGAAAAAAAAACCAACAGAAGAAAATCAAAAGCAAGCAGGAAATTTCTGCTTTCTGTTAGAGCATGGCCATTAAAACATTTTCAGCAGGTAGGAGTTGTAGGGAGGGAAGGAGCTGGGGCCACACTGCTGGGAATCGGGAAATTTCTTAAAGCAACTTTGCTACCAGCAACGAAAATTCTGGGGAAGAGGGAAAGAAGAGATGGGTAAGGTTGTGCTGCAAGTTTTACTGCTGAGGAAAGCAGTGATACGTGATTGTGGCATGTTATTTGGTACACAACACCTGCATGGCACAGCAAGGGAGGGATGGGGGTGTTCTGACTCAGCCTGAAAAAAGTCCGAGTTCATAATGCTGCTGTTATCACTAGGTTTGAAGGAATTTGCATGGTCATAAAGATTGTTCTCAGAGGTGGAAGGACCAGTGGGTGTACAACTGCAGATATATTATACAGTTATGTGATCTGGCATATTTTAAATACTTAAGTACCTTCAGGAGTGAAGAAGTGTTTATCTCTTCTTAAACATTTCTCTCCTCCCTTTCTTGGATTTCCCAGGACTTGGCCTGAATTATTGAAATCAGTTTGGCTATCACATCTTCTCTTGTCCTTGTCCTCTTCTTTTTTCCTCTGTATGCTGAATTGTTCAACAGACATTCTTCAAAAGCACGTCCCATTTAAACAGAGAGCCTTTTGTTAGGCACCAGTGGGGTAGAGCTAAATGTCATAACTTGCACTGTGTCCTTGGGCAAGAGCATTAAAAAAGTCTTTTAATCTCCCTGGCTTTATTTTTAATAGTGAACAACATAACCAGTAGGTGGAAGTGACTTTTCATCTTAGGAGCTGCAAGGGGGTAAGATAATTTTAGAGATAGGGTGCTTACAGACTTGAGCTGCTTACAGGCGCAAATGCTGCTGTTACTGGTTGAAAGCAACTAAGTCTCTTTTTCTGCATTATGAGGAGTGGTTGTAGGGTTTTTTTCTTCTACTGTTGTCTAGCTTAGCCTCGTCATGATTTTAAAATAAACTGATTTGATGTAATTCATAACAGACTTCTTGTCTGCCTGCAGTTGCTCTTTTGGGAGACAGAATGGTGTGAGAGAGACCTGGAGATGCTGAGAAACAGAACAGGCAGCACTAGGGGAACAGTCCTATTAAACTACCCCTACTTAAGTGTATTTCTTCAGTGTTGTTGGGGTTGAGTATATCTGTACTGTGTTTTGAGGAGTATGCCGAGACCATGCTCAAAACTAGACTTGTTTTCTGCAGCTCTAAAGAACCCTAAGTGCAGCTAACGTGCCCTCTGGGACTTTTGTCAGGGAAGATTCAGTTACACTAGGGTTACTTTAGATATTTCAGTGTCTTCAACCCAGCCTCCAGCTGACATGCCAGAAGGGAGTGGGGCTCTGCATAGACCCTGCATCGTATCTGTCATGCCCAAGAGAGGACAGATCTTGTGCCTGATCGTCCAGGCCCATGTGGATGTCTTGGAAAATAAATGGCATCTTAGATAGCAGGAGAAGCCGGTGTTTAGGCAGCTGTCTCGCATCCTGCGTGTTTGAGCACCCTGTAACTTAGCCCTCAGGCTCCTGAAGGGGACAGACAGGGAACACGCTGCTCTTACTGAGAGTGCTGTTTCAGACCATGGAGCCATTGCCAAAGAGCACCATCTGCATCCCCATTTTTGGACGTTTCCTGTCTCAGGTCCAATATTCCCTCGGACACCATTGCCCAGTGTCCTTTAGAGTTGGCTGAAAGCCATTACAACAGCCGCCTGCCCGTAGCAGCATCAACAGGATACAAGGAAATACTGGTACCTTTCTGTTCCCTTGAACTTGCTTTACTACTTTTCCTTTGCTTTGCAATAGCCATGATCTGGAGCTCTGTTTGCACATTTTTCTTACGTGCACACCTTGAGATAGTCTGGGATCTTCCTAAATGGTACAGCTTTCTGCAAATCAACCAAAACCAAACAGATCTTTTAGTGAAGGTGAAGTAGCAGGAAAAGAGAAATTTCTGAAACATCTTTTCATAATGGAAGGCATATCAGAGGAGAGTAGTAGAGCATTTTTCAGGAGAACTTGAAACTTAGGTATGGGTACATGCAAAACCGCAGTGGCAGGAGGCAAGAGTTTGCGGGGGGGCAGGCATTAAGCCAGTAGCTCTTTTTCATAAAGACATAAATTAATTTTCTTATTTTCAAGGTTCTTTGAAAAGAAGGAAAGTTAAACGCTTCCCAAAGTAAAAGTGGAGTTTCAATTTTATTTTCCCTTTCCATCAAATAAAGGAAGACTATTATCTTAAGCTTTTCCAGTCATGTCATAGAATCACAGAATCATAGAATTGACTACATTGGAAAAGACCTGCAAGATCATCTAGTCCAATCGTTAACCTAGCACTGACAAGTCCCCCACTAAATCATGTCACTAAGCACTACATCTACATGACTTTTAAAAACATCCAGGGATGGGGAATCCATCACTGCCCTGGGCAACACGTTCCAATGCCTAATGACCCTTTTGGTAAAGAAATTCTTCCTAATATCCAATCTAAACCTCCCCTGGAGCAACTTGAGGCCATTTCCTCTTGTCCTGTCGCTTGTTACTTGGGAGAAGAGACCGACCCCCGACCTCTCTACCACCTCCTTTTAGGTAGTTGTAGAGAGCGATAAGGTCTCCCTTCAGCCTCCTCTTCTCCAGGGTAAACAACCCCAGTTCCCTCAGCCGCTCCTCATGAGACTTGGGCTCCAGACCTCTCACCAGCTTTGTTTGCCCTTCTTTGGACACGCTGCTGCACCGCAATGTCCTTCTTGTGGGGAGGGGCACTGTCAGATGTCATAACTACCTAGAAACAATTTCTTGGATCCTTGTTGTCAAACAATAGCTTTAACCTGTGTCATGGGCAATAACTATTTAAAAATAAAAACGTATGTGCTTCTGAAGTAAATGTCCAGCCAAATAGAAAGTGTTCCTTGAGTAACAATGAACTTGTAAATGTAAATACTTTCCAACTGTTGCTTCCTTTTTCCTTGTCAATAGCTCTGAAGACTTATACTGCTCTTCGTACAAGCTATTGCCACATTGCGTGGCTCTGTTTTTATGTGACAACATTTTCAAAAACACATAGCACTGAAGAGAATTTAATCAGCTTGGTAAATAATAATGATGTTTAAAAAAAAAATCAGTAAAATCACAGCATGGTTATTCCAAAAATTCACCTTTTGCAGAACAAAGGAGGCATATATCAAGAACTGGAAGAGTAAGGAGGCGATAAGGAAGAACTGAAATGTGAAACTTTTCTTCATCATTCCTAGTAATTGTCATTTATATTGCCACAGAAGATGACCTATTTTTTGTTGTTGGGTCTGTTCTATAATTCAGAAAAAGAAAATGTTGAATAGATTTAAAATACTTCTCAGGAAATTGCTGTTTGAAAATGTAATCTTTCTACAGCCTACTCTTCAGCTTCAGTTATAATAAGATTTAGGTTTTAGAGAGAGCAGGTTCATTTGTGTTTCTGCTATTGCACCACAAATTCTGAAGATTAGACTTCTTGCTTTATAATCCTGCTAGACTGTGGAGAAGAGGAAACCCTGGTATCAAGATAATGGACTTCTTATAAAAATCTATCTAGAACAGAGTTCATGTTAGCATTAGCACTGATCAAGCAACTGTCACCTTTTCTCTTCAAGCTATGATTTGAAATGTAAGTCAAGGAAAAGAAGTGGCTTGCTAAAATGTCACTGCTGTTTCTCCAGTCTGGAGGTAGCAGAGTAATTCAGCATTCATATTCTGTTTTGTTTTATTCTAGAGTTGTAATTCCTAATGTATTTCAATATTCTGTAGTTCCACTCTTAAGAGAATATAATTGATCTTTTATTAATATCCGAAGATATGGTGAGGCTTTGTATCGTGGTAGTTGCCACACAAACTTGGAATAAGATATTGACTCCTGGACAGTTTTAAAGACAAGCCATAATGAGCAAGAGCAAAATGAACCCAGGCTGGATAGTAAGAAGATCACATGGATTATCAATATGTACCAGTTTTTATTAAGACATAAATCCCTGTCCTACTTTTTTCCTTCTTTTTCATCTTCAGAAGTACTTAAGAACAGCTGTATATTGGGTAATTGTGATAGATCTTCTCTTAGTTCTTCCAAGGAGTGTTGCTATCACTGTTACTTAAACCTGTTATAAAGCAACACAGTAGCAAAAGACAGCAGTTATTTTTTCTGACTAATTTTTTTCAGGCTTTGATTTCACAGTGCTTTCTAATGGTTAGTCAAGAAATGGCATACTTAATGTGACTTCACTGTGATTACAGCCCTGTTCTGGAAGCTAGAAAGTTCTATGTCTGTATGAGAATTTATATAACAATGATAGCTCATATTATCCTGCTAAATAAGCAGCTAGCAATTCATGATGTGTCCGTCAGTTACACAAACACTAAGAGGAATCAAGTTTATATGACTGTTATGAGAGACTGTGAAGCTAAGCCTGAATCCTCAGAGGTGTTAGCTGTCTAATTCCCATTGATTTTAATGCAAATCCAGTACATGTATGTCCCTTGTGAATCTTTGTCATTGTCCCCGGCAAGTCTTCCTAAAATAGGTAAGTGCTGTGTTATGGTGATCACTTCTTCCAACAAAGTTCAGAGAAAGAAGGTCGTGGTTATGGTTGTGAAAGCCCTAACACCTCCTGAGACAAGTTACAGCTTCATGCTGAAGTGGTCTACAGACTGCTGTTTGTAGCTTGAATTCTCCTTTTTCTTTTCTAGCCATTTCATCCGATGGTGAATTTGGAATGCTCCAGAGATTTTCGACCATTTCTGTGTGCCCTCTATGCTCCTGTGTGTATGGAGTATGGCCGTGTCACTCTCCCTTGTCGCAGACTCTGTCAAAGAGCATACAGCGAGTGCTCCAAACTCATGGAGATGTTTGGGGTCTCTTGGCCTGAGGATATGGAATGCACCAGGTAAGCAAATATGGTTTTTTTTCGGAATCCCAGGATAAAATTTTAGTATGATCTAGGATGTTTTATGATCTGAAACAGACATTTAAAATGTGTTCCATTACAAGTGCCCTTATTTTCCCTTCCGTTTGTGTAACAGTCTGTTTCCTGGGGTGGAAACTGCGTTCATATTTCTGTCAGATAGGTTGAAAATTTCTGTGGGCAATTACTGTAAGCTGCACATGCATATTCCTGAATGAATATACCCTCTATTTTTCTTCTTCTTTGTCATGTATGCTGACCTGGTTTTGTCTGCTATACCGAAGTTTAACAGGTGATAACTGCTATAAATTTCTCTGAGGGTTAGGCAAAATTACATATGCTAGAGATTAATAGTCTCTTTTTCTGAAGGGGGAGCTGGAGTGTATAAAATCTCAAAGCTCTGTTTTCAGAGCATCTACCTCTTGTTGAGTTTGTGTGCAAACAGATGTTTTCAGCTTTACATCACACAAATAATGCGATTACGTTCCAACCTATTGGAAACAGGATATACATGACATTGAAAACAATATCCTTATGCTTTATTTTTTTTATAAGTGATTCCAACAGCTAATAAAATACAGGAGCACAAACAGGAAGAAATAGTCTCTCTTACAGCTGGATTGGAGAGAACGAAAAACAATTAAAACTTTTTTTAGCAAAAGAATAAGTCAGAGAATGCTTCTAGGTCCTGATAATCTGGATCAAAGATGGCTCTAACTCCATAGTCTGAACAGATGCCTGGGCCCTTTGGGTCCTCCCATCTCCTCAGTAAGGCCCAGGTGGTGAAATTCAAAACTAGAGCTAAAACTACTGAGGCGGTAACATCTAACAGAAGGAGGAACTGGACAGCTATGCATGGAATCCCTCCAGTCTCTCCTTCAAAACTTCAGACTGCACCTCCAGCAGTCCTTAGCCTCCAGTCAGAGCTTTACTTAATTACAGAAATATTTTCATCATAATTTCAATTTATTAATGCTAGTAGCAGTGCTAGGTTGGATTTTTGGTCTGACTAGCTCACTGTCCTGCCTGATAGCAGCTAGCTCAGTTGCTTAGGGAAATGTTTTAAAATGTTCTATAAAATCATGCTTCCTTGGGCCCATAGTCTCAGTTTACAGTAAGCCTAAATTTATAGACTTCCTGAGATGGATTTTGTATCCTTACCTTAATGCTTAAAGCCCCAGTGGGCCCTTTGTCCATTTATTTCTCTGTTTTATTTGTAAACCTACTTTATAATTTCAACATCCACTGCATTCTGGCACAGTGACTTCTAGAGTTTGTTTATATGTAGCACGGTATTTCATGGATTATCCATCAGCTGGATTGTCTTTGTTTTCACTCCAGTTAGTGTGTCTAAAATCAGACATATAAATAAGGTTACTAGTCTTTGCAAAGTATGTGTGTATTTCTTGTAAATAGTTCTTTTCTTGCTTTTTAGATTCCCAGATTGCGATGAGCCATATCCTCGTCTTGTTGACCTCAATGTAGCTGGGGAGCCCACAGAAGAGGCCCCGATGGCAGTACAGAGGGATTATGGTTTTTGGTGTCCTCGGGAGTTGAAAATAGACCCTGATCTGGGTTACTCTTTCCTGAGGGTACAGGACTGTTCCCCTCCTTGCCCAAATATGTACTTTCGGCGTGAAGAGCTTTCCTTTGCTCGCTACTTCATCGGAGTGATCTCCATCGTCTGCCTTTCTGCTACCTTATTTACTTTTTTAACTTTTCTGATCGATGTCACAAGATTTCGCTATCCAGAAAGACCGATAATATTTTATGCTGTCTGTTACATGATGGTGTCATTAATTTTCTTTATTGGCTTTCTGCTTGAAGACCGAGTAGCGTGTAACGCATCTAGCCCTGCCCAGTACAAGGCTTCCACAGTGACACAGGGCTCTCACAACAAAGCTTGCACCATGCTTTTCATGGTGCTCTATTTCTTTACCATGGCTGGCAGTGTTTGGTGGGTCATTCTTACCATCACGTGGTTCTTGGCAGCTGTGCCAAAATGGGGCAGTGAAGCAATCGAGAAGAAAGCATTGCTTTTCCACGCCAGTGCCTGGGGCATTCCAGGAACTCTAACCATCATCCTCTTAGCAATGAATAAAATTGAAGGTGACAATATTAGCGGCGTATGTTTTGTTGGCCTCTATGATGTGGATGCATTAAGATACTTTGTACTTGCACCTCTCTGCCTGTATGTTGTTGTTGGAGTTTCCCTTCTGCTAGCTGGCATTATCTCTCTCAATCGGGTTCGCATTGAAATCCCATTAGAAAAAGAGAACCAGGACAAACTGGTGAAGTTCATGATCCGGATTGGCGTATTCAGTGTTCTGTACCTGGTGCCACTGTTGGTTGTAATTGGCTGCTATTTCTATGAGCAGACTTATCGAGGTGTGTGGGAGACAACGTGGATTCAAGAACGCTGCAGAGAATATCACATCCCGTGTCCCTATCAGGTGAGGAAACAAATATGATGTATTCAGGAGTGCAGAAAATGGATAATGAGGGAATATGTTAAGACTTACTTGTCATCCCTAACTGAAAGTGCTGCTGGTTCTTGCTATACTCAGATTATTTGGATAATGCATTAGACCTTCTGGAATAGTAGGTATTACTGGAAAATTGGAGGCTTGCATTAGCTGCTTGGTGGTTTTTTGTGGAGTTTCTGGGCTATATGGGACCTATACAGGATATAAAGATGCTTTTTTAAATGGACTTCAAGAACAGGACTTAATGAGTTTATTTTTGATCATTAGAGATCTGTTAGAAGTTTTGCTCTGAAGGAATTTTGGCATTTAAACTGACTTGTCATCAGCCTGATTACTGCTTTTTCTAGTTTTTGTTGTTTGTCTGTAACAGTTTTGTTGCTTTGATTAGCCTAGAGGTTTTATGCTCATTTTAGATCAGTCTATGCATGTGTCAGAAACGTCTATATAAAATCTTACTTGAAGTGTCGTCTGAAGAAAACCAGAGCTTACGGTTTTGGTTTTTTTTGAGAAAATGACATCTACCTGCTCAATTTGTTTAACTGAGATATCACAGGAACAGAAGCCTCTAAGAGCTCTAGATATCAAACTGTCCACTGTTTACTTCAGTGTTATGCTGGTGCAGTTGCAAGGAATGTACTGTAAGTATTAATTACTTGAAGCCTACTTCCCTTTTTGAGCCAAAGTGGCAAATTGGTTTTGGAATGATATTGCATAGATATTTTCTGCAATTTATTTGAAAGCAGCTTTATTTCAAGAAGGTTGTACGGCAAGCATCTATTATATAGCTGCACACACAGGGGTATAAATAAAAAGTTAGTATTTTGGCTCTAAAGCAGTTAAAACACCAGGTGGATCATCAAAGCTCACATTTTAATGCAATAAAATATCACTTAAAGGTTTGGCTTAGTCTATATAGTTTGATAATAATCCTTTTATTACCTTTTAACCCTTTTTATTGTTTTCTCCATTAGATTTTATTAGGGTGTGACTCTTCCCTCCCATCCAATGTGTGAGCATTTTTACGGCAGGAAGTATCTGTCAGTGGGTGTGTTCAGTTTCATTTGCTTCATTGAGTCTTCATTGCTGCAGGTTTTAATATGTTAGACTGACTGAAGCTTAAAAAGAGAAAAAGAGGGACGTGCGGTTTTCTCTCAGTTAATTTCAAATACCTGCTGTATGCCAATCCAAAATTTGTATAAGAATCTATAAAATTAAAAGGATATTGCTTTCTCAAGAGTGTTGAACAAAACCTGTTTTAAACCTTGAAACTTCTGATGTCTAAGGGCTAAAATCCTGGCTAGTGGAATAATGAAAACATGTAGTAAAATGCTACTCAAATCTCTAGAAAACCGTTAACATAATGGCTCAGCAGGAGTCAAAAGAACAATAATGGTTTCATTCACATCAAATTGGGTTGAAGGACCCGTAGACCCTAGGGAGTATTAGAAGGGTTTTTCGTCTAACCCATCCAGGTTTTTTTCTTACACTAAACATGCTGCCCTAATTAAACTATCCAGACTTATAACTGAAACAGATTTCCAAAGCTGTGGGGAAAAATAATTTTATCCTTAGATCATGCTAGTAAAATATATTATTAAATTAGGGGAAAATTTAAAGCTTTGTGGAGAGTATCACTCACTTGCAAAATAAGACCATATTTTTTCTCAGCCTTGATGTTATTTAACTTAACTTCAAATATTTGAATATCAGTTCCTGAGATTAGACTGTTCTACATTGACAGCTGTAGCTGATTCCACAGTGGACATAGGTTTTATGTGCAAAACCTACACGGGGTTGTGGGAGTTGGAATTTGCTGCTTGCATAGGCACACTGAGCAAATCTGAGGTTAAAAATTCATTAGTCCGTTCAACCGTTACATCATCTTTGCCATCACAGGATGATGCCACAGTAACTAATTCTGGAAAATTGCTAATGAGGGAGTTTGAGTATGCAGCTGCTACAGGCATACCTCCCTGCCTCCCTCCCGTGTGACTGCTTCATGCAGGAGATACTGCGGGGTTAATAATTTGCTGCAGATTCTCCTGGCTGCTGCTAAACCGAAGAGGGCCTCAGCAGCTGGTGTTCGAATGACAAACAGACATCATGTTTCTTTGACTACCTAAGGGGCTAAATACTCCCAAAATGGAGGAAGCAACAAGATACCTTTGTGCTTCGATCTTAATTTCTACCTGGATGTTTCCTGGGTTGACCTGGCCACTGCGTATTATTATGGTTATTTCTTAGATCTGGGAGGCATCTGTTGCTTTCCTTATGAAATAAAAACTTTCTTGCCACAAAAACAGGAAATCAATATCCCAATATTCCCTCTCTTTGAGGAGTAAATGCAGGGCAAAAAAGGAGCTCCTGTTACCTTACCTTGCCCTCAGTGTCCTCCGGGCTCCACATTTCTGGGAGAGTAGGAAGGAGGGGAGGGGGTTGTAAAAGGTGGTAGCAGCTCTCTCCCCATGAGCACATATTGGTCCTCAGTTTTCTGTAGCATCACGGGCTGCTGCAGGTCAGGCAGTAGCTTTAATCTGTTGCCTGGGCAGCAACAGCAGGTAAAACAAGCAGCGGTCGGCCCCTCTGTTACCACGGCTGTGAGGGCTCAGATGAGCGCGGAGACGAGCTGTCGGAAGTTGAGTGGAGTGAATATTGTTTCCTTGAGTCTCCTTTAGTAAGGAAAAAACAACTACTGCACTGAGAGCCAAGGTTTATTTACAGTATATACAATGTATCTAGTATGTTTAAGAAATGTAATTGCACTTTCCCCACTAGAGGGGAAAGGCATTGTTTTTGTGGATGTCAGCTTAGGCAACTCAAGGAATTATGTTTTGTATCAACCTGCACAAATCTCTTAATTTAGTTAAAAATATCAAGGTTGCTGTATTAGAGCATCCTTCTTTCAATATGAATAATGGCAAATTGCACCAGCACGTGCTTCGGCCACACCGCCCAGGTCAAGGCAAAGGCAGGGACTGCGACAGTAACGAACCGCCTACCGTAGAAGATCAGGTTTGAGACCATCTAAGGATCCTGAAGGTGCAGAGGTCCATGGGACCTGACGAGATGCATCTGCGGGTCCTGAGGGAACTGGTGGATGAAGTCGCTAAGCCACTATCCATCATATTTGAGAAGTCATGGCAGTCCGGAGAAGTTCCCACTGACTGGAAAAGGGGAAACATAACCCCCATTTTGAAAAAAGGAAAAAAGAAAGCCCCGGGGAACTACAGGCCAGTCAGTCTTACCTCTGTGCCTGGTGAGATCCTGGAGCAGATACTCCTGGAAACTATGCTAAGGCGCATGGAAAACAAGGAGGTGATTGGTGACAGCCAACGTGGCTTCACTAAGGGCAAAGCATGACCAGCAGGCTGAGGGAGGGGATCCTGCCCCTCTGCTCCACTCTGCTGAGACCCCCCCCTGCAGTGCCACGTCCAGCTCTGGGGTCCTCAGCCCAGGGGAGACACGGACCTGCTGGAGCGGGGCCAGAGGAGATGATCAGAGGGCCACAAAGATGATCAGAGGGCTGGAGCACCTCCCCTATGAAGACAGGCTGAGAGAGTTGGGGTTGTTCAGCCTGGAGAAGAGA